>PVJC01030840.1:0-20954 GCA_004026665.1 Murina feae
TCTCTCCCAGGCCATCATGACCATTTCTTAGATTACTGTAACTGACAAGTTGTTCTCTTGAGTTTCAGTGTTGCCTCTTTCTATCTATTTCCCATATACAAGTCAAGCTGATTTTTCTGAAACTCAAATCTGAGCATATCATTCTCCTTTTAAAAGCCTTCAAAGTCTTTCCAGTGACCTCAGAATAAAGTGCAAACTCCTTTATGTGGTTCTTAAGAGCTTCCCTGACCTTTGCCTGGTTTTCAGCATCATCTTTTGCTATTCTTCCTCTCAAACTGTATGCTTTAACTTCACACACACACACACAAATTTTTTTTATATCATGCCATGCTCACCAATTCTTACTTTATTTTAGGTTTATTCACATAAAGATTATTTCTGTGAGCACCCACTGTGTGCCGAGTCTCAGCTTATATGTCATTGTAATCCCAAGGCTAGTTTAGGTGCCTCTCTTACACACCTAAATACTTACATCATCCTGGGTTCTATCCCATGGGCTAGTAATGTGGGTCCTGGCTAAAGAAGGAGCCTGTCTAGTTCCATTTTCTACTTCCAGAGCCTAGTGCCTGACAACCTGTGGCACCCAATAAATGTTTGATGAGTGCATGAAATATTTGTTCCAGGAGAAAGAAAAAAAGAAAGAAAAAAAAGTATGCAATCTTTGACAAATTTTAGTAAAGTTTTCTGAAAAGTTCCTTAAATAAAAAATTTTTTTTCTAAAGTCCCTGAAATAAGAATGTAGGAGTTGACATTCTTCTTTTATATTGATTTGGGGTTATTTGCTATAAATTTGCTGAGCAGAAACTTCTAGTTGGTAGCTATATAGTGGAGGCTGATGAATGTGAGGCATCATCTCAAAAGTAAGTTTGTTGTCATTGCTGGAGGTCTAAGTATTCTTGGTAAGACTCTAAGGACATAATTTAACAAAGTATAGCCATAATGCATTTTCAGCCCTTTCACATAATTGTTGTCAGATTAAAATTCACAAGCTCAATGTTTCTATAGATAAATGTGACCTATTATACTTGATATACAAAATCCAGTGTGTCCTGTGTAAGTCATACATCAGAGCCCGGGGACAGTTGAATGGCTAGTATATCAATTGAAATAATAAAGTGAGTGGTGTTAATATTCAGAATATTGGATGAATGTTCTTTATTACTGAAATGTTAGTCAAAGCGTCCTTAAACATAAAGAGGGTCATTCTTAAAAGCCTTTGTCTCTGTCCTTGAAACGCCTAACTATGTAAGTCAGAGGGATCCTGAGTGCTCCTTAAACTCTGGTTTAAGGACCATTTGCATCAAAATTAACTGAGGAGGTAGTGAAAATTCAGATTTCCTGATCCCACTACAGAACTACTGAATCAGTATGACTACTGTGGGACCCCGAAAATCTGCACCTTACGTCATTCCTAGGCACATTAAAGTTTGAGAATCATTCGTGTAGTACAACTTTTTCCTTTCTCAGAGACTTTAAATTACTTGTCTGAGCATTTTGAGAATCTATCTCAGCTACTCCGGTCCAGAGAGTTTTGTATTAGTTTGATTTTCCGGAAGATTTCACAACCAGAATGGTCAATTTTGGTGACTGGCAAGAGGGGACTCTTTGGGAAGGAGCCGATCGCTGGGGAGTAGGATGAAAGGACAGCATCTGTCAAGCTGTCCATAACTTGCCGTGAACATTGACATGTGTCTCGTTCAGACTCTTCACTAGTAATAGTAATACTCACTATGAGTGCTAACCCAGGTCCCAGGCAGTGTGCTACTTGCCTTACCGACTTCACCTGCTTGAATCTTCAAAGCAACCAGGGAAAAGGGAGTATCACTGTCCCCATCACATAGATGAGAAAACTAGCTCATGAAGGTTAAGTAATTCACCTGCAGGACCCTAATCCTGAAATTTGATTTTGAAGTTATACTGCAGTTTATGGAGTGAAAGTAAAGTAAGGTTATTATTGGACCTTACTGGATGATAGCCAGGCCTCATCCTAGTTCTAAGTTATATGACCGCACATTTCTCTACCTGTCCTGGTAAGAAATGTCAGGGTTGACAGGATTTACCACAGAAATTGTTAGTAGATTACAGTCTTGAGTTGGAGGTTCCTGATCTACACTTGCTTCTCCTCATCTGTCATTTGGCCTCCTCCTTGATTTGATGAACGTGGGCACATCACATCATATTTAAGGACCTTGATTCCCTCATATGAAAAATTGAATGAATTGCACTGAAAGGTCTTTCAGTTTCCTTTCGGCTCTGGCATTCATTTTTTTTTTTTCTTCTGAAAGTTTTTTGATTTTGTTGTCTATAGCTACTCTTTCTGAATTTAGCTGAAAAATAAGAAACATATTGGGATGAATGACATTATATGGAATTACAATGGGCTTTCATAAATGTGTTCATGAATATGTGACTCTGATGTTTTACTTTAGCTCCTCAATAAATTGAAAAAATCCACTGAGAAACTGACAAAAGAAGATGAAAATTATTACCAAAAAAACATAGCAGGCTGTTCTACCAGACTGAAATGGGAAAACACGCTAGAAAACTGCTACCAGGTAAGTTATGCATTCACTCTTTTTCTTCTTCCATGGAGCTTTGTGTGGCCTTGAAAATGGAGATCAGATCTGTAGTTACATAAACTGATGATACCTTAGCTGTGGCCCTTAGTCCTATTGTGACTTTACACAAACGACATTACTTCTCATTGTTGTAATTCCTCCGTGGATAAAATAACCAGTGCATATTTATTGAGTATCACTGGCCAGGATTCCAGTCCTAAGTTCTCAATGGACACAATAATGCTCAGCCGATTTTGAAAAGTGCTACCAAGGGAAAGTGTAAATTCAGAAATGAGTGTTTGGCCTGGACGCTGATTCATACAATATACACTGGAGAATTTCTTTGTGTGTCAGATATTGTGTTGGACACTGGATATCTATAGCAATGAATAAAGTACCATTTCAATACTTTATGAGGATGTGTGCAATTTAGCAGCAAAGAAGATATACAAAGGAAGAATTCAGTCATCCAATAAAATTCAAAAGGTATGAACATGCAAATCATAGAAGGGAAAATCAAATTACTAGTTAACATATAAAATGATGCTTATCCACTTGGCAAAAATTTTATTTACTTTATTATTTTTTTCTTTTTTAAAAATTATTTTTCATTTACAGTACATTTAGTAAACATTTTTAAGTGATGACATGATAATTCAGAACTATATGCTTGTTATGATTCAGATTCCTGAGCACCTTCCTAGACCAGATGGGTCACAGAACTTCTGAATGACTTTAGGACATGGCCTACATGGTTGCTAGGATACTAAGGTTTGAGAGTTCCTGCTCTAAAAAGAGCATATTTCTTTCATCAGTTTGCTGAAGGCAAGCTCCTCAGGGAATGTAAACTAGAAAGCCAGGACAGTAGTAGGAACTAAAAAGAATGACTAAAGAGTGTGAATCAGCCTGGCCACTGTGGCTAGGTTGGTTGAGTGTCGATCCATGTACCAAGAGGTCAACTGTTCGATTCCCGGTCAGGCACATGTCTTGCTTTTGGGCTCAATCCCCAGTATGGGGTGAGCAGGAGACAGTCGATGGATGTTTCTATCTTTCCCTCTCCCCACCCTCTCTAGATTCAGTAAGAACATATTTTTTTTTAAAAGAGTGTGAATGCATGATGTCTTGGCCTCAGACAGGTTCTAAATCTGCTGTTTCTTGGTAACTCTGACAGCACTTTCTTCCTATATGCTATATCACACTAGAGAACAGTTTTAGGTCCTTCTTGAGTATCTTGCT
Organism: Murina feae; assembly: GCA_004026665.1. Classification (NCBI taxonomy): domain Eukaryota; kingdom Metazoa; phylum Chordata; class Mammalia; order Chiroptera; family Vespertilionidae; genus Murina; species Murina feae. The sequence goes on from PVJC01030840.1 coordinate 3,795, forward strand.
TTTCTACTGCCTATTTTATTTTTAAAAAACCACACACACAATATAATGGAAAGCAATAATTCATTATGTGAGATGTGGACTTTCCCTTTGCACAGTGGAATTAATCTCAGCCTCTTTTCATGAGCAAACATAGATCATTTTAACGATTTCCCTGAAATGTAATTAAAATCTGTTAAACATTACCATCTCCATCAAGAGACACTGGTTATTCTAGTCTTAAAGTGATGCTAGTGATTCAGCACTTGCCAAAGTAAAGCAACAGCTGCCCACTGGCGATGCAATGTGTTCCTAATCCTGGCTTTTCTTTTCTTTCCTGTCCTTTGCTCATCATGGCACTAGAACAGCTGCTTTCCATGTCCTTTTCTGTTCTATAAAGTCTCTTGCTTTTTGAAGTTGTCCCAGTTGAGGTCCAAACCATTGAGCAGAATTTGTGTTGTGTATTTGTTAGGAGGCATATGGTTTCTGCCCTTTGAAGAAACAATACGTTCAGTAGGCTGCTTTTCAGGGTCTTTATTCCTGTATCTGGGAAACCAAGAGCACCTGGCCACATTCAAATGCCTGCAACTTTGGAGAAAGGCTCAGGAGACCAACGCCAGTAGCAAAGACAAATATTTGGTGCCCATTGATTTACAAAAATTGTACAGGTTCTAACTCCACAAAGAAGGTAGGTGCCCACCAGGAGCAGAGCTTCAGACTTTCTGACTCAAATGTCAGGACACTTAGCACAGGATAAAAATTTGCATGCGATTGACAAAGACGTTCATAGTTATTGCCTGAGCCTATATAGTGATAAACAAAATGTGGTAGATGTGTGCAAAGGAATATTATTCAGCCTTTAAAAGGAAGGAAGGCCAGGACACCAAGCAAGTAGGAGCTAAAAAGAACCAATAGAGTGTGAATTACACTAAGAGGTCACCTGTTCGATTCAATTTGTCCCTTTGTGTCTGCAGGATATGCTGCTGGATAAGACTTTTTGCTAAATGAAATAAGCCAGACACAAAGGGACAAGTACTGTATGATTCCTATTGTATGAGCTAACTAGAGTAATCAAATTCATAGAAGACAGAAACTAGGATGGTTGCCAGAGGGGCTGAAGATGGGAGAATCAGGAGTATGGCTTAATGAGTATATAGATTCAGTGATGCAAGATGAAAAATGTTCTGAGGATAGCTGAGGGTGATAGTTGCCCAACAACGTGAATGTACTTAATGACACTGCACTACACCTTTAAAAATGGTTACAATGGTAAATTTTATGTCATGTAAATTTTTCATAATTAGAAAACAAGTAAATTTTTAAAAAATTTAAATGACTGTATACTATAGATGAAATAACAACAGAATGTGAATGCAGTCTGCTCAGGAGTATAAAGAAACAGCATACTGGATCAAGCCGAGAAGCCAACAAGCTTTGTGATTTCCCCACCCCCACCCTATCAGAGGCCCTGAGATGTAGTCCATCCTTCTTGCTTCCTATGATAATGTTACACACCAATTTGCCCAAAACCTTCTTCATAAAAGACTATTGCTAGTGGCAGTTACAGGAGAAACCAATCCTCTGGATGAAGGAGGAATGCCCAGGTCTTATCCTTATAAATCAGGATGAGGAGCATGTTGGCTTGTACACCAGCCACCTCCATCAAAGCCGAGGTCCTCTGGGTACATGTGCTAAGCTTCCCCCATGGGCCCAGGAATCCCCTGCATACTCCACCTGACCCAGATTTCTCCCACAATGCTTAGCTGCTGAACTTCTTTGAACTCCCTCAAAACAATCATTCAGCAACTCAGCTAGCAGTGAGTGGCAAGAATCTAAGAGCTAACTTTTCTAACGTGTTAAGAGCTAACAAGGTAATGTGACCTCCCTCACTTTCTTATTTACCCTTCAGCTAAACGGTATGAAACTCCCAGAGTGGAATTCTTGTCATTTCACTCAAAATGGGGAGGGTATGTCCCCACCTTCAGACAGTGGTCTCTGACCCCCAGGCTTAATTTTAGACCAGAATTATGAATTGATCGGACTTTGGGGTTCTGCTCGTCAAATAGTTCCCTGAAGCAGAATTTGTACCTCACGTTTGCCCCTGCAGAGACTAGCAGAATGCTTTCTATGACTGCAAACCTAGAAATATCTAGGTTCTGACTACATGTTGGAGATATAGACATGGGTTTTACTGGGCTTCACTCTCTTTCTCTGGGACTCACAAGTGCTTTTCAAATGATTCTTTTCTACCTTTTCTTTTTGAATGCCAGATAACCCATGGCATCCACTTCTATGCCTTTGGGCTGAAAATCCCTGGGGAAAGCATGTGATTTAAATCAATTCTAATGGAAGATAGGAGAGACACCCAGTCACATTCCTGTCCTGAGAAACTCTCCACCACAGTTTGGATATGACATAATCAAGAGGCACAAACAGGACAATTCGCTCAGGTGGATGACTTCAGTTTTTCATAACAACTGGCTGATCTTACCTCATTTCCCATTCTTTTCAGAACATCCTGGAGCTGGAGAAGGAAAGAATTAAACTTTTATGTAATAACTTGAATCAGTACACCCAACATATTTCTGTTTTTGGCCAAACCCTGACCACAGTGAGTAGTCAAGATTTCTCCATTTCTGGGATGCATGGTAAGAACGGGCAGGGAGCACGTCATCAGCAACCTACTTCTGCTTCTCTTGGTTTTCAGTGCCACATGCACATTCACGGGGCCATCAGCAAGATCGATGTTGAAAAGGATATCCAGGCTCTCATGGAAGAAACCGCTGTTTCATCTACAGACAATAAATCTGAGTTCCTATTAACCGATTACTTTGTAAGTATGAATGGGAGGAACTTCCATTCATGGGGAACTTTAGTCAAGAATGGAGGGATTCCTTTAAAAAAATTTTTTTGAGAACAATTGTAAAGGAAACATCTTGTGTGTTTTTATGGAAAATATTGATTTTTTTTCACGGTTCACATAAAAACAGTGTGGTTCACAAATAGCAAAGGAAACATGTCTGGAAGAGAAGAAAGTCAAACAGAGTTTTCGACTGAATCTCCACACTTGGCCTTCTGTGAGAATAATGCCAGGCACTCATGGTTCATGACCTGGAAATAGTCACTGTCTCATCTGGGTTGTTATTGCTGTATAACAAATCACCCCCAAACTTAATGGCTCAAAGCAAGCATTTATTATCTCACAGTTACTGTGGGTCAGGAATCCAGGCGTGGCATAGCTGGGAGCTTCTGAGTCCCTCAGAAGCCGGCAATCAAGGTGTCAGCCAGGACTGCGGGCATCTCAAAGCTCTACTGGGAAATGAACTGCTTCTAAGCTTCTTCATGGCAGGAGCAGGCTTCTGGCTGACTGTTGGCAGGAGATAATATTTCCTTGCCAGGTGATTCTCTCCTTAGGATAGAACACATGTCAGTTAGCCTTCTTCCCCCAGAATTTTGATCCAAGAGGGACAGAGCCACAATGCCCAAGATAGAAGCATCGTCTTTTACTAGCCAATCTCAGAAGTGATATCTCATCATATTTTATCTGTTAGAAGCAAGCCAGTAAGTGCAGCCCATGCTCAAGTTGCAGGGATTACACAAAGGCGTGCATTCTAGGAGGTGGGAAGCGCCAACATTCTTCACGTCCTTTTCTTTGAAAAGCTTGGATCAGACCACAGAGGCTAATTTTGAGGGGATTTGGATGACTCTACTATGTCATCTTTGCTGAAAACAGAGCAGTGTCCCTGGTCAGAGCCCAGGCATCTTGTTTCTTAGCTATCTTGGAGTAAATGCTTTGTCTTCTGAATTCCTGACAACTCTACTCTGGGATTTCATTCAGACTTCAAGGGCCATATTGGGAGGCCTATCTTTCTCTGTATATAGTTAGAACCAACCCACTGGCCATGTCCTCCTATAGGATTAAAGGAGTAGCCAAAGTCAATATCCCAGGATCCACACTCAGGGAATAAGAGGTGAGGGAAGAAAGAAAGGCAATTAGATCTGGGCACAACAGTGAGCCAAGCAGCTGGGAAGGCAACCATCTTTTCCTTTCCCTACCTTCCAAATAGCAGCATGTGACCAGCTATCTCTAAACTGAATCCCTTTTTTCCCTATATTGGCAAAGGCAAAGTAAATTAACAATAGCAATGTCTTTTCAAAGCAGAAACAGAGGTAGAAATGGGAGCAGAAAGGGAGATTGGATTATAATAGGAAAGCACTTCTTTTTTTTTCTCTTCTTCCAAATAGTGTAGGTGATCCCTAGAATGAGAAAATAGACAACAGAGTATATCTATTACTTTATTAAGAAGCTAATAAAAATGTCTCTGTAGACTAATCTATCAATAAAATAAGGGTCGTTCTCTGTGAAAGTTTGACTAGGCATATATATATATATATATATATATATATATATATATATATATATAATGCAAAGCGTCCCCACAGGAGTTCCATGGGAGACTGGGAGTTTGATCGCTCCCTATGATGTGTGCTGACTACCAGGGGGCAGTGCAGAATGAAGGCCCCAGCCAGCAGCTGAGGAAGGAAGGCCCTGACTGGCAGCTGGAAGGAAGGCCCCATCTGGCAGCTGGAAGGCCCTGATCTCTGGCCAGAGCTAGGGACTCTAACCGTGCATAAATTTCATACACCAGGCCTCTAGTTGAAATATAAGGAGGCAATTAGATTATCTTTAATTGATGCGCTCATGGAATTTTTGGTTTCTATGGAACTTGAGTGCACCAGAACTAAAGACTACATGTCTGTTGTTTAAGAGAATGGACTGTATCTTCAAATGGAAAAATAAGATTTTCTTAATAGCCTTAAGGAAAAATGCCTCCAAAGTCTGATTTTATAGTCATGGCAGTTAGTGTAGAGGGACTTTTATGTAGTGCTATGAAATTTATATGGGCAAGAGGTAAGACAGGAGAACAGTCCAAGTACACAATTGGAGAGCTGATGACCAGCGTGAAAATATTTATAAGGTCACTTAAAAGCCATGTTCAAAGATGGTTTTATATGCCTCTTCCAATATTAATCTTCTTTCTAACAAATATTTGGAAGAGAGGAGGAATTTAAGAAAGCTAAAGGATAGTAGTAAACTCCATCCTCAAATTGAGCCAGTAATGATCTATCCTTAGAGATACATTTTTGAGCAATAGGTGTCCCCAGGCAATCCAAGTGAAGTGTTGGACTGGTCTGAGAGCCAGATTATAATGTGTGTTCCTCCAGCAAGGAAGGACAGGGTTGCAGTTAGGCATCCTTGTGGGTTAGTCAGAGCTCACCTGGGGGTGTGACATCACCTTGGGCTCTAAAGAAACTTTTTATAATTATGTAATACACAATATGTAAATAAAATATTACCTGTACATTACATTTTATAAAGGCTATTCATGTTGCTGTAGATCCTCAGCTCCCCTTTCTTCATGACAATCTTTCTGGAGCTAACCTTCCACCAACCTTTGGGATCCTAGTTTGCCTCTTTCCCTATCAGATAAATCCTGACTCCCTGAGTCCTTCACTTCCATCTTTAGTCATTAGTTTCCTCTCTTTCTCCACAGGTTTCTCTCCCTCTGCTATGTGTACAGCAACCTTTCCATCTGACCCTAACATCCCCCATTTTTATCCAACCCTTAAAATATGTATGTGAAAGTTCAGATTTTGTTAATGGTTTCTCCTAGCCTATAAACCCTTACTTCTTTGTGCCCCAAAATCTGGCCTAACCTACCCAGACAACTTTTTCTTTTACTGTGTTTGCTTAAGCAACTGGTCTATTTACTGTTCCTGATACAGTTCTCACAGTCCTCCCTCTGTCCTTTGCTTGAGCCAATTCTTCTGCCTGGGGCACATTTTGTCCTCCTTCCCCTTGACCAAAAAAGTCCTGGTTTAGTGTTATAGCCTCCTCAAAGCTTTTGTGCCCGGGCCCTGCCCTTGGTGGGCCACACATTCCTGCCTGCTCCATTCATCAGTGAACGTGGCCTTGAATTGCTAAGTCTCTTATATTACTCTTCAAGGCCTAACTAAATTATAAACCCACGCTGGGAAGAGCATTTGTGTTTTTGTTCAGGCGTCCCCAGTAGCCAGCAACACAGAAGACAAACATCTGCTCAGCGGGTTAAGCAATCCTAGCTTGAGGCATATATGTGAGACTACATGGGGACTGTTAAAGGACTCTAACTTGAATAAAGATAGACAGCAATGAGTATACAAAAAATATATTTACTTATCAAGTAATTATGAAATGGCTACAGTAAGGCTCATCCTCCAAAAAGTCTCAGTGCAACTTGGAGAGAAAACTCTTTTTTTCCCCTATTAAGTTGTTAAATATCCTTTTTCTTCCCCTAAAGGAAGAAGATCCTAACAATGCAATGAATAAAGAAAGACAAAAGTCTTCAATAAAATCAAAACTGTTGAGACTGCAAAGAGATATTGAAAAAGCCTCGAGCGACCGGGAAGGTGTGTGACGTCTCTGTGAACGGCCTGATAAGGGAAAATCTTTTCACTGAGAGTTGGGCAATTCTGCTTTTGCTGATTGACACAGGGATTATCTCCTTTAAAGAATCACATGTCAAACCTAATTTGTATGAATAAAGAAAATTTTTTAAAAAGAAAGGAGAGAATAAAAAACCAAAAACGATACTTTGGTCTATCTGTGAGGGCTATATAAGTTCTATACCACCTTTTCCAGAAATGTAGCATTCAAAAAAATTTTTTGTTGTTGATTTCAGAGAAGAAGGGAGAGAAAAGCATCAATCGGTTGCCTCCTGCACTCCCCACACTGGAGATCAAACCCACAACCCAGGTTTGTGTCCTGACCAGGAATTGTACTGTGAGCCCCTGGTCAACACTCGACCACACTGAGCCATGCCAGCTGGGCAGAAATGTAGCATTTTACCATGTTTCTGGCATTGCTGGAATGAGGGACAACTCATTTGGTTTAAAACATAGTAAACTGTGCACAGGGCTTTGGGTTTTCTTGTCTCCTAAACGAACTCTCTAAATGGTGTAAAGATCATTCAGGTTAAATCCTGTACTTAGAAGGGAGGCCTGTTAGAATATGAAACCTCTCTAAAGGGATGCAGATAATAAAAACGACTCCCCACCCTGACTGGTTTGGCTCAGTGGATAGAGCATCGGCCTGCAGACTGAAGGGTCCCAGGTTCGATTCCGGTCAAGGTCATGTACCTTGGTTTCGAGCACATCCCCAGTAGGGAGTGTGCAGGAGGCAGCTGATCGATGTTTCTCTCTTATCGATGTTTCTAACTCTCTTTCCCTCTCTCTTCCTCTCTGTAAAAAGTCAATAAAAATATAAAAAAAAAGAAAAGACGATTCCCCACTTGTGACCCTGATGTGTACAGCTTATTTTCTGTGAACCAGAACAACTGATTGCAATGCAGTACTTGACAGGAAATCCAAGAGAGCAAAAGTGTTTCCACATGCAAATATTATAGCATAGGAAAGGCTAACCCTGTGGTAAATGTCAGGAATCCACCAGGAATGGGTCAACCAGGAGGTTTCATGAACTCATCTTGGAAAAATATCAGTCAAGACTCTTTAAGCGTCAGCCAGCATTTCTCACATTTCATTAAATGGAGGTAAAGGTCACGCATTCAGTAACAACTACCCACAGAAACAGCTCCAGCCATTTCTGAAATCCTTCTGGGCTCAGCTGTGTCCCCCCAGAACAGTCGGATTATGACCGAGAACATGATTTCATTTTCAGGATTCCGGCGAATGCTGAAAGCTTACTCCAACAACTCCTTCTCAGACCCAGAGAGCCAGAAAAGCACAGCAGCCTTAATGGAAGAGGTAAATATTGGCAGAACACAGTTTCCTAGATTTAATGATGAAAGAGTTATTTTTAGAACTCTGGTTTTCCAGCCCATTTGGCTGCTGTTTCCCTTTCCTTTCTCATGACAGAACAATCTAGTCTGAGGCGTGTAGGGTCAGGTCCTTGGCAAAGAGTTTGAGGGATCTGGAAAAATCCAACTACTTAGAAACATTTGCTTCAGTTTCTTCCTGGTGGGGGAGGGGTTGGGAGCGGGAAGTGCCTAAAATAGAGTTTTCTAAAATAGAATGATTCCTTCAGGGTCTGGAAACCATGGGTACTTGTAACCCAGTTAAGAAACTTGACCAAAAACACAGGTTCTACATTCAGAAAGGCCTGTATTTGCATCTATCTAGCTCTGCTGTTTATAGGGATCTGGGATAACTTTAGTTTTTGCATCTGTAAAATGGTGATATTGGAACCTACCTCAAAGGGTTTTTGTGAGGATTAAATATTATTTAGAAAATGCTAGCACAGTGTGCAGAGGCAAATTGAAAAACTAATTATTAATTAAAATGCTGTTTTTCATTCATTCCTCAACTAATATCAGGGTATTCTGAGAATAACAGGAGGAAAGAAATATATAGGAATTGATGAACAAGGTGACAACTTCGGAGGAATTCACATTAAAAAAGGCAATTAGCCCTAACCGGTTTGGCTCCGTGGATAGAGCATCAGCCTGCGGACTCAAGGGTCCCAGGTTTGATTCCGGTCAAGGGCATGTACCTTGGTTGCGGGCACATCCCCAGTAGGGGGTGTGCAGGAGGCAGCAGATCAATGTTTATCTCTCATCAATGTTTCTAACTCTCTGTCCCTCTCTCTTCCTCTCTGTAAAAAAATCAATAAAATATATTTTAAAAAAGGCAATTAGCAAAGACCTATGAATTTAATGTAGGAATAAAAACAAGCAGATGCTAGTACCCATGTGTGCAAGATATGGGTTTTCTGCTGTGATTAGAGTGAGAGGATATTGATAGATTATCTTTTCTGAGAAAAATTCAGGAAGAGATAACAATCTGTTGCAATAATGCTCTGAAGGATACAGGAAACTGGACATGCTTCCCTTACCTCCAGTAGAGCCTAATTCTCTTATGAGTAGGTACCTAAACATTCTGTCCAAACAGGCAATTTCAGTAGTTCTTTGGCGAAAATAGCTGTGTATAGGAACAATTTATCTGTTTCTTATCAGAGCTTTCCTTCAGTTGGGTGTTGTTGCAGAAACAAACCTAACACTTCTTGTGAAGAGAAAAACCTGAGTTCTATTCTTTTACAAACAGAGGTCTAACATATTTGCAATGACACATGGCTATGATTTATGTGAAATTATAAAAGACTGGGACATTTTCTGTGATAACCCAAAATATTTAGTTAACTAATTCAAAGCAAATAACATTTACCAAAATAAAGTCAAGCGAAAGCACTTTATGATGGCGTTAATTATAAGGTTATTTGTTTGGTTGTTCCTGCACAGAATTTTGTCATTCTTGTTACCAGCATAGAACATGTCTTAGGATCAGTTGGGAACACAACTGGACTGATTCACACAGTGAAGGATACAAGGAGGGAGGGAATCTGACCTCTAGATCCACAGTGTTTGTGATCTAGTGAAGGAACAAATGCAAGCCTTCAAATAGTGGGTACTAAATACCCCTGTTATTTCATTACACACCTCTGCATCTGTTGGAGGGAAACTTGTGATATTGGTAGATTTTGTGTTACCTAGGGAAGTTTTTTTGCACTAGGACACTCTGTTTCATTTAAATTCTTCCTAATTCACTGTTTTTTGGTCCTTGAAGTGCCATATTTGAAGCAAAAAATGTTGGTAAGGCATGTTCTCTGAAAAATTGTTGTAGGTATTGACTTCGGATATGGGAAGGAGACTTGCTCTGTGATGCTCTCAGATGCAGAGTAGGCCTAATGGTAGAAGGTATGGGGGATAACTTTAGTTTTTGCATCTGTAAAATGGGGATATTGGTACCTACCTCAAAGGGTTTTCAATGCAGTGGATTGTTTCAAGAATTAGAGACCTTTCTCATCAATTGGAGGTGTCTGGAGGGATCTTTGGGTTAGGAATCCCTATCCTGGACATATGGGAAAGGGAGAGGTAATGGTGGGGATGAGACTGGATAAGCAGGCCCCTTCTATTTTTTTTATTTACCCTGATTTAGCCTGACAAAGAAGTCATTATAAAGTTTACAGTTCAAAGTGAAGTAGAGAACAGGAAGAGCCTAAGAGTGTATCTTACACTTCAGTCCTTATTTTCATAATTAAAATATTGTTTCTAGTTTTGAGAAGTGTTACTGTGAACTTTCTGTGTAACACAAGGCCTCACCTCTTCAAGGAAAACAATGAACAGCAACCAAAATAGTCAGTAAATAAGCCCTGCCTCCCATCATTTTGATTTGATTCTACGGATATGAGTTCAATCCTATTCACAGTGTGGAGCACGGATGCCTCCATTGCCTTTCATCAAGGCTTCCCAAAAGCCCACCTTCTCAGTCAACACTTACTATTCCCTCTCTCATTCCTCAGCAGAAAACTGGGTAAAACTTATTCATCGCTACAAAATACTGAGTAATAATCTATCAAGGTTTCTGGTTTACTCTGTTCACACGAGTCCAGAATAAGACACACTCAACAACTAAAGCTTTCCTCTAGGAAAAGGTCCACTGTTTCGCTCAGCATTTTCTGTGTATATCTGCACATGAGTTGAATGTGTGATTTTTTTAGATTTCTTTGTCATTTTGGAAGTTATCCTGATATCCTTTTACCCATGCAGTTGTGCCTCATTTTCTAGAAACTTACTCACAAGGCCAAATGATATATCCACAGACCATTTTGAAACTAGACCTGATGCAAGCAAACGCCTATAAACTGTCATCAGTGTTAGCAGAACTTGAACAAAGACCTCAACCCAGTCATCCTTGTAGTAACTCCATCTTCAAGCAGAAAGAAAAGGTAAAAATTTAAGAGCTTGGTTATAATTCCTTGACTAGGCTTACTGTGTGAAGTGGTTTAAAGTAGCATCAGAGCAAAAAAGCTGTAATGAATTATATATGCTACATGTCCTAAATCTCAACTGCAGAATTTTCAAATAAATTTAGTTTCATTCCTTTGAGAGAAGTAACAAGAGCTAAACACAACTGAATACATTCTTTGTGTACTAAACACGGGGAGTTAAAAATCCTTTGGATTCTTCTTCCGACTCATACCTTAACTTTATCCTTTGTGCTTTTATAGTAAACTTTTTATTAAATTAAAATGTTATATTCATACAGACCTGAATCATAAGGTTTATAATATGCATTAGTCTCATTCATTTATTATACCACATAATGTAGAAAATGCATGAGCTCAATTTTTAAAAATCACATACATGTATTTTCCCGGTGTTATACTCTTTAAGAATTGGTGGTGAATAGTGAATATGCATGGATTAACTACTGCTTGTAGCTGTTTTCCATTGCCTATCAGAAAGGGGTGCTATAACCATCTATAATAATAAAAGCATAATATGCAAATTTACTGAACAACCGAGCAGCAGAATGACCACCTGGAGACCTTCTGGACAACCACATTATGACATGCACTGGCGCCAGGCCAGCTAAGGCGGGTGTGATATGATTGGTCAGGAGCCCTGCCATCGCCCCATGATTGCCCCACAGAAGTAGGCCCAGGCCACTCTCTGTGGAGCAATCGATGAGGGTCTCTGCAGTAGATCAACCCAAAGAGGGAGGCTCAGGCCACCCTCTGAGCAGTGATGGATTGCAGAGCCTTGGCAGAGTGGGTGGGGCCTCCCATTGCTGGGCAATCAATCACAGAGCCCCGCCATCAATTGCCCCACAAAGGGAGGTCCAGGCCACTGGCCAGCGATGCTATGGTGGGTGTATGGGGCCGGCCAGCGATTGCCCTGCAGAGGGAGGCCCAGGCCAGCCAAATGATCACCCCGGATGCCTATTGCCCACGGAGGGAGGCGACCAGTGGCAGGGGAGGGGGAGGCAGCGAGGCACAGATGACAAGCAGTGGCAGTGGTGGGGGCAGGGCCAGCAGCTAGAGGAAGGAAAGCCCCAATAGGCCCTGATCGCTGGCCAGGCCTAGGGACCCTATCCGAGGTGTCCCAGATTTCAAGAGGGTATAGGCCAGGCTGAGGGACACCTCCCCTGCACAAATTTTGTGCACCAGGCCTCTAGTCTTGTTATAAAGGGACAAATTTCTTTCTAAGAGACTCAAGAGCTTAGAAAATGGTCTCAATGAAAAAAGGATGAAGGAAGGAGGGAGGAAGGGAAGGAGGGAGGGAGGGAAGGGGAGGAAGGGAGGGAGGAAAGGAGGAAAGAAGGAAGGAAGGGAGGAAGGAAGGAAGGAAGGAAGGAAGGAAGGAAGGAAGGAAGGAAGGAAAGAAGGAAAGAAGGAAAGAAGGGAGGGAGGGAGAGAGGGAGGAAGGAAGGAAGAAAGGAAGAAAGAAAGAAAGAAAAAAGAAAGAGAAAGAAAATTGTCTCAATCATTTAGAGCCATGTAATTGATTTGCATTAAAGCCAATTAAAGTTGGATTTTATTATTTTGCCTATGTACAAGTCAGAATTGCAATATGCTAATTGTCTAATTCTGAAAATATTAAGGCTTTAGATACAAGAAAGCTCTATATAAGAGTTTAGGAATGTAGTTAATGCTTTATTTATACCCTCCTCCAAAAAAACTACAAAATAAATTCCTGAGGAAAACAGCTACAGAAGAACTATATTTCATGAATACTTGTGTTATTAAAAATAACTTTTCAAAAATATTTATTTGAACAGCAGCAGACCCATAGTTATGTAAGAATATCTCGGCCTTTTCTGATGAAGAGATCAGAGACTGTTGTAAGAAGGGCATCTTCTGGTGGGCAAAGAAATCCAAGTTCTTCATGTGCAGGTAATCCCTTGCCCAGAACAATTTTGGGCTAAGTCCTATCAGTAAAGCACATTGCTATATTTACTTTAAAAAAAAAAATAGCCACATTGATATATATCAGCTCAAAGAAATCTACATTTAAATTAAGACTGATTAACTTATTAGAATATGTAGCTTTCTGTGCAAATGTAGACCAAAAAGTGTGAAGGAGCCAAGAAGAACAGAGGGTTGGTAAAAGAATTTTATGAGGTGACTAGTTCCATGTGATTCAGACAGCCTGCAATCTACAGTGCACACGATCACCCATAAGCCATTGGGAGGAGCTCGGGGATCAGTCTCCAGAGCCTCCTCCAAAGCTTCATGTGAGAAGCATGCTGACCCCAGGGCCTGCTCACCCCGTTTATTCAGCGACCTGACTGGTTACTTGTCCATCCACACTTTATGACCTTTTGGTGTTTGCCTTTCAACACATACACACACGCGTGTGCACGTTATTGTCCCTCACAGTTCAACTATACTTAACATCACCTTGATTCTCTAGTTTCTTGTTTAGAAATTGGTCAAAAGCAAAAAAACAAGTTTCAGTAAGACCCAGGACATTATGGTCCACATGTATATTAGAGATTCACGGTGGCATTGTTTGAAAAACAGGGATGATGATAAGAAGCACATGGTCAAAGTGTCCCCTATATATACCTGAATGACAAAACTTGTGCATGTCTTCCAACACATGTGTACAGCAAAGCATGCATACCATACATATCAGCCAACTGATGTTGATTAAGTTCGTGTGGAAAGCAAGTGATTTTAAATTATCATCTTTATGATTATTATTAAAATAATTTTTTTCTCCAGACTTATATTCTATATTATGATGTAATTGTTGATTATATAAAATATACAGTCCATGTACAACAAGCATGTCAAATTCAAGGCTAACACGGGCCCAATAAACAAGGTTTAAGTTGATGTGGGCCACAAAAAAAAAAAAGCTTCAATTTTCACAGGTTTATTTCCATAGAGACATGCTGAATACAAAGGGCTGAAATAAATGAGTAATCATTAACATAAAATAATAGAACATTTTAATAAAAATTAATATATTTTCTTGAACATTAACTTACCAGGCACTGAAAAACTGCACAAATTAAGAAGCATAACGCAAATAAACCTATTTTTCTTGTTCTCCGAAAGCAAAATATTTCCTGTTGCACACATGAAACAAGTCAGCCCAAGACTAATGACATGGCAATCAGCTGCTAAAATATTCACTGCTAGTATTAGTGGAGAGAAATGGTGCGCCTGCGCATAAGCCACATAAGGGAAATGAATGCAACATGATTATAGTAATCAGTCATTAGCGAACACTGTAGTTCATTATTAATAATTATGTATAACAGGATATTGTAAAAATTAAGTTATGTAATTTTTATTAAAATGTTTCTTACATACTGTTATATTGGCTGGGCCACAAAAATATTCGTTGTGGGCTGCATCACAGGCTGCAAGTTTGACATGCTTGATATACATAGTATATAAACAGTTACTGAATCAAGGAATAAATAGTTTATAAAATTATAAACTTTTCTTTTGAGAAGACTTGGACCTATTTAAGCTCTTCACCACATTGCTAAATAACCAGAGCGCCCTATCCCCTTCCTCTTGCTTACTGACACAGCATTGGTAATTATAACTTTCAGCCTCCGGTGTGGTCCAGCATGGCAACATTCTTTGCAAAGCCTTATATTCTTTTCAAGCCAGGCAAGATGATGAATTGGATTTGGAAGTAGGTAAGAATCATTGTCAAATGTTTAATTGCCTTCTCCTGCTGACATCCTTAATTCGAATAAAACTTCTGTCTTAGTACAGCAGCCATAAAGGTCATCACCATGTCAACTCAGTTCAGGCTTACAATCACCTTTCTTAGAAGATAAAGATAAAACACATAAAAGAAATAGCTAACATCATTTACTGTGTGCCAGACATTATTGCAAGCCCACTGTCCAACTTAATATTCATAAAACCTTTTGAAGTGGTTATTGTTATTTATTCCCATTTTATTGCTGAAGAGACGGAGGCATAGAAAGGGTAAGTACTTGGCTAAAGTCACAGTCAGTGGCGGTGCAGGGTTTGAACGCAGAGACTCAGTCTTGTTTACTCACAGTGCCACATGGGGGTAGAACAGAAAGTCATTAGAGAGGTGGTCCCACTTTTCCTAAAAGCTAACCACGAAGGGATGTGGAGTGACTTCCTCTCATGGCTGAGTGTCAGAGCAAGTTCTAGAACCCAGAGCAAAGGATCCCCAGCTTCATATTTCTCCCACTTATCTCTCAGGAAAGTGGTTTTTGACCAATCTCAGGAAGCAGAGCTCCTTCTTTGTGTCATAGATTTTTGTTTCACGTGGAAAGGCATTACATAATGGCTTATATCGACCTCAGCATTGTTAAAGAAGAAAATGTCGCTAGCCTCAGCTTTCTTGGTGTGTCACATTTGGATGTGAAAGCTAAAGCAGGGGCCTGGAAAAGAAACGGTTGGTGAGGAAAAGGTCAATGTGTCATAGGAAAAAGCTTTTATTTGTGAGCAGGAGGGGCACCCAGAGCCAAGGGAAAATCAAGATGGATTTTTGCAGCCAAATGACAGGGACACCACATATTGGTTATTGATTAGTGGGAGCTTCCTTTTCATTTTGCCAACCAGATTTTTCCAGGAAATTACCCTTATTTCTATTGCAGAAATAAGTAAAGAAACAAAACCAAGGCCTAATCGGTTTGGCTCAGTGGATAGAGCATCGGCCTGCAGACTGAAGGATCTCAGGTTTGATTCCGGTCAAGGGCATGTACCTTGGTTGCAGGCACATTCCCAGTGGGCTGTGTGCAGGAGGCAGCTGATCGATGTTTTTCTCTCGTCGATGTTTCTAACTCTCTATACCTCTCCCTTCCTCTCTGTAAAACATCAATAAAATATATTTAAAAAAAGAAACAAAACCAAAAAAAAAAAAAGAAAATAGAAAGTAGACCTTCTCTTCCATTCTTCTTAAGTCAATGTTGCCTTTATTTAAAAGTTTTAAGTATTATAGAAGTTGCTTCATTATTCACCATGTCATCCTGAGGGTGCCTATGTCAGTAAGTATGTAAATGAAATTCTCTATTCCCACTTTCCATATACATAAAAAGCCAGAGGCCATCTACAACTCAGGGTACTGAGTTTGAGTTACAAAGTTACACAAAATAGATCATCCTGTTTGTCTTTAGTTCTTCCTTGGTTGCAAAGCCTACTTATATGTCATATCCTAAGTGAGATCTATAGATGGAATGAGGGGCTCAGGGAAAATGGCAGTAAGATTTTAAACTATCCCTTTAAATTTCAGTTAATAGATCTTGTCAATCGGCTGACCTGAGAACTTAGGCTGAAAATTATCTAAACTAATAAAAGCGAAATAGTAAAATTAACCGTTTCTCTGAGACAAGGTAAGCCACGCCCACCAGCCAATCAGAGCGGCTGTATGCAAATTAGCCCAGCCAACATGGAGGCCGCCACTCACGGACCTGAGTAAACGGCAATTTCCATTTCGGCAGGAGCGAAAGTGAAGCTGCGCCGCTCCGCTCAAACTGCCTCTAGCGAAACACAGATTTGAAACAATATAACAATCATAGAATCCTCGGGAGCTGAAGGAAAGAGCAGCCTGGGGCCTAACCAGTAAAAGTAACAATTGTTTCATTATAGATGCTGTGAGGTGAGGCAGAGGAGGCTTCCTTAGTAGTTAGTAAGCTGCCTTAAAGAAACAGTGTATCAATTATAGGAGATAAACCCCAGAAACCTGCATCCAGCAGCCTTGCTGGGACATTGGGTCAATGAGAGCTGTGGGCAGCCTTAAAGCCCCTCACCCAGGCTGGTGAGGCACGCCAGCAGGTGGACATCCCCCGAGGGGTCCCAGACTGAGAGGGCACAGGCCGGGCTGAGGGACCTCCCGTGTGCACAGAGCGGCTGCAGGGCAGGACAGCGCAGGACCCAGGACCCATGAGTGGGAAAGAGGCGGCAGGGTTGGAGGGCACTGGGAAGCGGGTAAGAGGCAGCAGGGGGTCGGCGGCCTGCTTGGTGGGCTTCCCAGGCCCTTTGCGGGGCACCAAGGAGCAGGAAAGAGGTGGCAGGGGGTCGGCAGCCTGCTTGGCAGCTGTCCAGGCCCTTTGTGGGGCATTGGGGAGTGGGTAAAAGGTGGCAGGGGGTCAGCGGCCTGCTTGGCAGCTGTCCAGGCCCTTGGAGGGGCATCAGGGAGCGGGAAAGAGGCAGCAGGGGGTCAGTGGCCTGCTTGGTGGGCTTCCCAGGCCCCTTGCAGGGCACCAGGAAGTGGGAAAGCAAGGTGGCGGGCCGCGGAGTGGGAAAGAGGTGGCAGGGGGTCGGCGGCCTGCTTGGCAGCTGTCCAGGCCCTTGGAGGGGCATCAGGGAGCGGGAAAGAGGCAGCAGGGGGTCAGTGGTCT
>PVJC01030841.1:0-20953 GCA_004026665.1 Murina feae
CTTAGATTTCATCTCAAGAAATAACTGTTCTCTCTTCTTTAGTATGTACTTTGTTGATAACATCGCTCTGCCACTGTTCATTTATTTTCACCACTTATCCTTTCGTTACTTGTAATCCCAATATCTTTTCTTCCATTGCTTTTTTCCTCTATACATGAGTTACTTCCATCTTCCCGTTTCACGATAAAACTATTGTCATATACCTCCTTCCTTTTTATGCCAAATG
This sequence comes from Murina feae, assembly GCA_004026665.1. Taxonomy (NCBI): domain Eukaryota; kingdom Metazoa; phylum Chordata; class Mammalia; order Chiroptera; family Vespertilionidae; genus Murina; species Murina feae. Next base: position 227 of record PVJC01030841.1, read on the forward strand.
TTTAATAACAGACTTAATTCATACTCTTGAAAATAAAAATAAATGTCCAAATCTTCATTCAGCAATAATCATTGCCAGCTACTGGTGAACATTATTCCAAATACTTCTCTATATATTAAGGTGACCAGATTTTAACATTGGTAAAGCGGGACACCATTGACCGCTTGGCCACTAAAAACCATATATTCCCTTCCCATTCTCCCGCCATTCCCTAGCTTGTCATGCATTCTTTCCAATGCAATCCCCATTAAAATACCAATGGCATATTTTACAGATTTAGAACGAACTCTCCAAAAATTCATCTGGAATAAAAAAAGACCTCGAATAGCTGGAGCAATCCTGAGAAAGAAGAACAAAGTAGGTGGGATCGCAATACCAGATATCAAGCTGTATTACAAAGCCACTGTTCTCAAAACAGCTTGGTACTGGCGCAAGAACAGACATATAGATCAATGGAATAGAATAGAGAACCCAGAAGTAGACCCAAACCACTATGCCCAATTAATATTCTACAAAGGAGGCAAAAGCATACAATGGAGTCAAGACAGTCTCTTCAATAAATTGTGTTGGGAAAATTGAACAGATACATGCAAAAAGATGAAACTAGATCACCAACTCACACCATACACAAAAATAAACTCAAAATGAATAAAGGACTTAAACGTAAGACGGGAAACCATAAAAATACTAGAGGAATACACGGGCAGCAAAATCGCAAACATGTGTCGAAGGAATTTCTTCACTGATACTGCTCCTAGGGCAACGAAAGCTAAAGAGAAAATAGCTTCCGTCTCAAATGAGACTACATCAAAATAAAAAGCTTCTGCACAGCAAAGGAAACCATCAACAAAACAACAAGAAAACCCACTGCATGGGAGAACATATTTGCCAATGATATCACCGATAAGGGTTTAATATCCAACATTTATAGGGAACTCATACAATTTAACAAAAGGAAGATAAACAACCCAATCAAAAAATGGGCAATGGACCTAAATAGACACTTTTCAAAAGAAGACATACAGAAGGCTGAAAGACATATGAAAAATGCTCAAAGTCACTTATTACACAAGAAATGCAAATCAAAACAACAATGCGGTATCATCTCACACCTGCCAGAATGGCTATCATCAACAAAACAAGTGCTGGAGAGGATGTGGAGAAAAAGGAACCCTTCTGTACTGCTGGTGGGAATGCAGACTGGTGCAGCCACTATGGAAGACAGTATGGAGTCTCCTCAAAAAATTAAAAATGGAACTCCCATTTGACCCTGCAATCCTACTTCTGGGAATATATCCCAAGAAACCAGAAACACCAATCAGAAAGGATATATGCATCCCTATGTTCATAGGAGCACAATTTACCATAGCTAAGATTTGGAAACAGCCTAAGTGCCCATCAGCAGATGAATGGATTAGAAAGCTGTGGTACATCTACACAATGGAATACTATGCTGCTGTAAAAAAAAGAAGGAATTCTTACCATTTGCAACAGCATGGATGGAACTGGAGAGCATTATGCTAAGTCAGTCAATGAAAGAAAAATACCACATGTCCTCACTCATCTATGGATAATAAAGACCACTATAAATTGATGAAAATAAACAGATACAGAGGCAGAACAGCATTGAACGGACTGTCAACCTACAGCTGGAAGGCTGGGGAGGGTTGGGGTAGAATTAATAGATCAATTGAAAGACTTACATGCATGAATATGAGTATAATCAATGGATACAAGAAACTCGGAAGCGGGGAGGAGGGGGGAAGGTCAAGAGAAAAAAATGGAGATCTATCCAACACTTGTAATACTTTAAGCAATAAAACACAATTAAAAACAAGACAAAACAAAACAAAACAAAATAGTCATGAGGATGAAAAGTACAGCACAAGAAGTACAGTCAATAATATTGCAATAACTATGGGTAGTGCCAGTTGGGATACTGAAAATAGTGAGGGGAACACTATGTAAAGTATATGATTGTCTAACCAATAAGCTGTACAGTTAAAACCAATCTATCTCATAATAGGATATTATGCAAATTGGTTGGGACGCAGTAACATAACAACCGATCATCAGGCTACGTCCCTGCCCCTGCACCAGCCCAGAGACATAAGACTCAGGTCCCCGACCCTGGCAATGGGCCCTGGGACATGAAGCTCACATCCCCGCCCTTTGTGCCAGCCCAGAAATATGAGGCTCACGTCCCCAACCCCGGCAACAGGCCCCAGGATGTGAGGCTTGTGTCACCACCCCTGGCAACAGGCCCAGAATGTGAGGCTTGCGTTCCCACCCCCTGCACTGGCCTGAAGACATGAGGCTTGCATCCCGACCCTGGAAACAGGCCCGGGGACATGAGGCTCTTGTCCCTGACCCCTGCCCTGGCCTGGGGGTCCACAGACATGTGGAGAGGCCCCTCTATTGTGGGCCCAGCCGGAGTCCACAGGCCTCCACCACAACGTGGCCCAAGAGTGGGGCTGCAGCGGGGCCTATGTGCGCCTGCACCGGGGATCCACAGGCCTCTGCCACAGCCCAGTTCTGAGGTCTGTAGGCCTCCCCCAGCTCTGGCCTACCACTTTGGGGCAATCCATCAAGGAGCCCTGGATGGGTGGGCAGGGCCTACCTCTTTGGGGTGATGGATCATGGGGCTCCCACACTGTGACAGGACACAGGCCAGGCTGGGGAACTACCCCCCACACACACACCCTGAGTGCATGAATTTTGTGTACTGGGCCATTGATACCATATAAAATTGGGGGAGGGAGGAATCAGGAGTTTGTTCATATGTTAGGAAAAATTAGATTTTCCACAACTTTTAACTGAAATTTAAACTGTCAGCCAGGAGTCTTAACATTACCTGTGAGTTTGTCACTAACAGAAATAACTTATATTTCCACATTACTGTTCCTAAAAATCTTAAAATAGAGCTTAACTTTTCAATGTTTCATTAATCAAAAAACACATATATTTCTTTAGCATAGAGTTATATATTTTTATATTTCAATATAATTGGTTTCCCTTATAGACATAAACTAGAGGCCCAGTGCATGAAATTCATGCATAGGGGGAGGGTCCCCTCAGCCCAGCCTGTACTCTTTCCAATCCCAGGACCCTGGGATTGGGCCTAAAGTGGCAGCTGGACATCCCTCTCACAATCCTAAACCACTGGCTCCTGGCTGCTCACCTGCCTGCCTGCCTGCCTCTGCCTGCCGGCCTGATTGCCCCTCACTGACCCCCTTAATGGCCTGGTCGCCCCTAACTGCCCCCCCTGCCAGCCTGATCACCCCTAATTGACTCTGCCTGCAGGCCTAATTGCTCCCAACTGCCCCTGCTGCTGGCCTGGTCGCCCCACGCAGCCTGCTGCTTGATCATTTGGTCACCCCTCACCCTGCCAGTTGGGTCACCCCACGCTGCCTGCTGCTCAGTCGTTTGGTCACCCCTCACTAACCCCCTTGCCAGCTGGGTCGCCCCATGCAACCTGTTCAGTTGTCCATTCGGCTGCAATGGTCACTTAGGCTTTTGTAAAGATAGATGTTTTATTTTATGAATTTAGAGCATACTCAGAAGACATCCACACATTTCAACAGCCAGCAGAGGAGACTAAGGTGTCAAAAAGGTTAAGGAATCCTGTTTTGAATGCCTTAGTTAGACTCCAGCCACACATTTCTTCATCTGAATTATAGGGAAGAGGCTAAGTCATTTTTAAACAAAAATAAATTATAGTTTATATACAATATATTAGTTTCAAGTGTACAACATAGTGACTTAACCTTTATATACCTTATATGATCACCATAAGTGTAGTAACCACCTGCCACCATACAAACCTATTACAATATTATTGACTATGTATTCCCCTGTGCTGTACATTACAAGTTAGATCCTTTCTTAGTTCTGGTAGAAACTGATTAAGAGAAAAGCACAACTGTCACTATCCTCTAACAGACAAATTCAGTGCTCACCATTCCAAGGATACAACTTCTTTATTCTCAGTAAAGTAAAAGTAAAATCACATTTCACAGATGCCATATCACTGGCTTACAGATGGGTTTCCTGACAGTCAACAAATGCAGTTGGCAGGGCTACTGCTTTAACATTCACAAAGGTTGGAGTCTTGCCTTTAAAAAGTAACAACATCCTTAAGGCAAATGATTGTTTTACGATGGCCTTCTGACACTGACCATATGAAAGGAAGTCATTAAGTCAATCAGATCTGAATCATAAGGTCGTTCTACTTTACTTGAGTCAATAACAAGATCATTTATCTCTTGCTTCTTTTCTGTATCTTACAGTGACAGTGCTTCTATCATATTGTATGACTACTCCCACAGCTTCTTAGAAAGTATAAGTAATGGACAGAAATATGTAAGGTATAAAAATATATATAGATAAACACATGCATATACACATGTACTTTTTGGTGCAAGATAGAAATGGCAGTATTGGTAGTATAATAACAGGTAAATATCCATGTTTCTACTATTTGTCAGTCTTATTTCTTTTCCACTGCAAAACTCAGCAGGTGTTTCTATGCAATGCATAAACATGACTGTGTTAAACAGCAAAATTATTACCTATTCCTATTATGCTGAAAAATAGAAAATATGATTTCATATATATTAAACTAGTAATCAAGGACTAGCAGATTACCATTTTTTATCAATATAAAAGTGCAATGAAATCAGTGGGTGTTTTCTTCAAGGAAAGAAGGAAAAGTACATCGCCATGTGCCCCAGTTTCAGAATGATTTTTTTGTTTGTCACATTATGAGTATTTATAATCTGGTTTTGTTTAACAAGCAGAGGCATGCTACTGCCTATAGTCCCTATAAGCCTTGGGAGCCAGAGACTGAAAGGAAGAAGTTCTAGAACTGAGAGTCATAGCCTGCTTTCTATACACTGCTCTGCTAAGTATACAGGAGCTATTTATACAACATTGGTCTTCTCATTTGTAAAATGGAAGGTACTGCCTCACTCAAAACATTTCTGTGGGTATAAATTGAAATAACACACAAAGTTACTGACAGAAATTAATTACCCTAACTTGCCAGTGTGGCTCAGTGGTTGAACATCAACCAGGTGGTCATGGTTCCATTTCCCCATCAAGGCACACACTCCAATTTTGGCTTGATCCCCAGAAGGCAGCCATCAATGATTTTCCCTCATCATTGATGTTTTTTATTTCTCTCTCCCTTTCCCTTCTTCTCTGAAATCAATAAAAATATGTATTTTAAATTTTTAAAAAAGAAAGTATCTACCTAATAACTATTAATCCTATTCTCTTCACCTTTTTAAATGATATCTCAAGGTATTATATATGTTCCTGGATTCATTTATTTTACTTAAATCCCTTAAATGAAACATCCTATATAATAAAGAGGTAAAATGCAAATTGACCATCACTCCAACACACAAGATGGCTTCCCCCATGTGGTCAAAGATGGCCAGCAGGGGAGGGCAGTTGTGGGGAACCAGATCTGCAGGGCAGGGCAGTTAGGGGTGACCAGACTGGCAGTGGAGGGCAGTTAGGGGCAATCAGGCCTGCAGGGGAGCAGTTAGGCATCAATCAGGCTTGCAGGGGAATGGTTAGGGTATGATCAGGCTGGCAGGCAGAAGCTGTTAGGGGCAATCAGGCAGGCTGGCAGACAAGCGGTTGGGAGTCAGCAGTCCTGGCCTATGAGAGGTATCCCAGATTGGAGAGAGTGCAGGCTGGGCTGAAGGACACGCATCCCCCACCCCCCCATGCATGAATTTTGTACACCAGGTCTCTAGTTACAAAATAAAATGCCCCTTATCCTGGAAAAGTATGAAATGGTGTAATGGTGAGGTCTGTAGTAAAGTATAGAACATGATCCTAACATCATACAAATTCCAAACATTAAAACCACTGTATGAACCAAATAAATCACCAAAAATTCAGCACTGAGTCTGCTTGGCAAGCTAGTGGAAACTGATAAGAGGAACTCAGGGAAAATGAATCTCTCAGCCATAAAGGCTTTTTCTTTGGTATGGAATAATTCTGAAGGTTCCTAAACAGGTAATGTGACCCAATGCTAGAATATTGGTGTCATCACTTTTACCATTACTTTTAATTGTTGAACCGACTCAAGTCCAGAAATTTTCTCAGGGCCATACAAGTGGATAATACATTGAAGCGTAGACCAAAGTTCTACTTATTTGAGTAATAACCATTCCCTTTTGTGAGACTACTCTGCATGCAGAAAGGACAAAAGCAAAAAATGAAGTAAATCCACACAAAGTTGGCATCTTCTACTAACTTGTTCCCTAAACAGAGGCATGAATATCTTGCAAGCTGTGCCTTGCTCTACAGGATGAGAATCCAAAGTGGCAAGTCATCTTTAGTGGATATTGCCTTTATGCCCTTTAATTAAAACATGAACTTTTTGTTTCTTGGCTCCAACATTCTGCCTAAAAGAACTTTGTATAAGTTGGTTCAGGTTCTCTCCTTCATTTTTGTCTCCTTGTTTGGAAAATGGGAGAGAAATATAAATCACATATCCAGCCACATATGACTGTTAATGCCATCTAACTGGGGAGTTTAGCTATGTAAAAGGTTAAGTGAACTTGATTCATCTACTCTCTGTGATTGTCATATTGGGAATACTGAGCTCCTACAGGAAGGTAAAATTTAAGCCATATTCCTCAGATGGACCTGGGCCACTTCCTCGTATTGGGTAATCTGACTTATGATGTGTATATCTCTTCTGATCTGTCCGTGATCTTTCTGGGTTTGAGTAAGATGAGAACCAAAGGCTGGTGAATATAATATCTATATATATATATAAAAACCTAAGTGACCAGCCAACCAGTTGACCGGCCAACTGGCCAACCGATAGCTATGTCATGCAATGACCACCAGGGGACAAACCCTCAATGCAGAAACTACAGAACTGCAGTGACTTGGCAGCTGTGGTTCTCAGATGACGTACCCGGAACCAGAGAGGAGGGAGCCCAATTCCAGTGTGAGTAACCTGAGACTGCCTTCTGGCAATCTGGGACCCCTCAGGGGATGTTGGAGAGCTGGTTTTGGCCCTATCCCCGCAGGCCAGGCCGAGAGGCCTGAATCTGTGCACTGGGCCTCTAGCACATTGGCCCCCGACTTCGGGTCTGCCTCCCTACTGTGCCTCTAGCCCATTGCACTGGTCATGGGTCTTGCCCTTACAGAAAATTTTGTCTCAGTTAGCTAAATGACAAGACATGCAGGACCTACAGGCTATGGCCCCGACATCTGGCATCCATGCCAGCTCATCTGCTTAATATCAATTTCCAATGGAGGCAGAGAATTTTCCCACTACCACTCTTGGCTGGGAAACCGGCCGCAGCTTCCCTTCTTCCAGGTGGACAGTAACACCAAAGGGCAACTTCTGGGGAGCAAAGGAGTTGAAGGAGCAGCTCAGGTAGGAAGGAGGAGGTTCTCGCAACCACAGGACTACATCTGACATTGAGCAGGGTCCTGCCCTAGGCTGACTAGATTCCAGGTTAAGTACATCCTGTTCATTAAATAATTGCATTTTGCAGCTAAATGTCCACAAGGCATCAGTCAAACTTAGGGTAAAGTGGGATGAAAAAAGCGAGACAGATCCAGAGAGAAAGTGGCATAATATTGGGAGAAGAGAGGAGGGAACCTGATTCCAGGGTACATCAACCAAGAACCACCCTCTTACAATTCAGGATCCCTCAGGGGATGTCGGAGAGCTGGTTTAGGCCTGATCCCCAAAGGCCAGGCCGAGGGACCCCACTGGTGCACTAATCTGTGCATTGGGCCTCTAGTTTATAATCAGTGGAGCAGCCCCAGAATTAATGAGGTAACAGGTTCATTACCAGCTGGGGATATATGGAATTTGACAATGTATTAATACTAATAGGAGAAAAGGGCACATGAAGTAGAAAATGACTAAGTCAGGCTTATAGACATTTTCTATTTGGTACTGTATTTTCAAAGAGGATGGGGTTAGATGACCATATATTAAACTGGATGCAGATATAAGGGAGGTGACCCTACTGTTGTTAGTTAGAATCTTGGCCTTAGAAAACCAACTAGCAAAATCTCATCAGAAACTAGTGACTACCAAAGGAAATTCCATCCTAGGAATCAATAGAGGAGATTCCTGGCATCAATTCTCCAGGCATTGGCTGTGCTCAGTCAAGTGGGTATCAGTTTTAGGGTTCTGGGGGCTCCACCAGTTTTGAAGGAGCAGCCCAGACAGCAGATGTAAAGACAGAGACTGTGGTCTGGCACTCCAGATAGAGGGCTGTAAGCGATAGTCAGATTGTCTGGCAGGACCTAGAAGGTTGAACTTAATCACACACCAAGACAGAGGCTCAGTGACAAAACTATACAAATGCATCCAGAGACTTTGGCCCAATAGGTACAAAGCTTTGGAGGACTGATACAGCCGTACTGGTTCCAAGTTTACAGCTGCTAAACAATTTCCAGAACATTTACTTTACCATTCATTTATACCCAACCTTTTTACAAAAAGGACATCTATATGTTAGCAAACATGGCAAGGATGATTTATTGTCCACCAAAGATTCTTGTTCACTCATTCACAGTATATAACTATTGCCAAGAAGCAGATCGTTAGCCAAGTACTATATTCCTTAGTCTTCTAACCTCAGGTGGGGTCATGTGAATAGTTCTTGCCAAAGAAACAGACACATCACTTCCAACAATGAAAAATTATGTAAGCAAACTATGAACTTCTGTGTAAAGCCAATGAGAGATGTAGCAGCTACAAGAATTACTCTAATCACTACACTAAAATAATACCATTTAATGAAAATTAGTAAATGAGAAAATTTGGTAAAAAGGGAAAATATATACAGTCATATGTAATGTTAGTACACAAAATCTTAGGTACCTGAGATTAATAGTGTTTCAATGAGATATAAACAAACCAGATGCTAGAATAGGATTTTAGGAGTTTCTCTCCCAAGTCCTCATAAACTAGAAGATACATTAAAATACATGTTCTAGAGTAGTGGTAGGCAACCTTTTTTCTGTCATGGGCTATTTGGATATTTATAACATTATTCATGGACCATACAAAATTATCAACTTAAAAACTAGCCTGCTATATTTGGTTAAATATGTAATTAACTCACCTCTAATACTTTGGCAGAGCCAGACCAAATGATTTCATGAGCCTTACACATTACCTACCCCTGTTCTAGAGTCATGAAGACTGGCTTCAAATACAGGCTTTGCAAGGTCTTGGCTGTGTAAACTCAGATAAATTAACTAATCTTTCAAAGCTACTAATTTATGAAGTGTAAAGTAGGAAAAAAATATTTCATAGGATTGGTGTGAGAGCAAAATGAAGTAATCCATATAAAATGCTTGGAAAAGTATATTCCACCTATATGAATGTGCTAAACATAGCTAAGCTATCATCAATATTACTAGTTTTCTTAAGCATAAACCTGGCTATCAGAAATGATAATGAGTTTCAAATCTCTGAAAGTAGTAGAATACAGAAACCCAGACCTACATGCTAATTGATATTGCCTGACACCTGTGAAAGATTAGGAGGTAGGTGCCAATCAGAGCTGTTCTGTATCACATCTGAAGCTGAGTGTTCCACATGTCCACATATATGTGACAGGATTCTAGACTCCACCTGCCAGTGGATAAGCCTTCTGATGCTCCCTTCCTGACTTACTGAAAATTAACACTGAGCCTGGGTAGTACTGGCCTGTACATCACAGACATTAGGGCCTGAAAGTGAATGAAACTAGGCAAAACATTGCCTAACATTAATGGGCCTTCAAGAAAAAGAATTTAAAATCCTTTTAACAATGCCTTTAAACAGCCCACAAATTCAGCAAAACTATATTTATTATAGTATTTATTCAATGAACTAAATGTTTATGTCTCCCAAATTTCATATGTTGAAATCCTAACCTGCAAGGTGATAGAATAGGAGGTAGGATCTATGGGAGGTGATTGGGTCATGAGGGAAAAGCCCTCATAAATAGGGTTAGTGCCCTTATAAAGAAGACCCCAGAGAGATCCTCTGCTCCTTTATCATGTGTGGTTATAACAAACAGACCTCTGTCTATGCACCCGGAAGTGGACCCTCACCAGACATTGAATCTGCCCATGCCTTGATCTTGGACTTCCCAGTCTTCAGAGCAGTGACAAATAGCTGTTGTTATGAGCCACCCAGTCTATATAATATTTTGTTAAAGCAGCCCAAATTGACTAAGACAATTTCCTAATCTTTTCATCAATGCTATGAGTTTGGACTATTCTTTCTCCTTTCAAGGGAAATTAAGTAGTGATCTGATAACCTCAGAAAATCCTAGCCATGCACCAGAAATGGAGGAGACACCCATCCCTAGGATGCATGGTCTCTTTCCATAGAGGTGTCCTTAATTAGAATCCCTCCACAGTTTCTCAGCTCTGAAGGATTATATAGTGAAAACTACACCCATACACATTCAAAAAGTGCAAGGTCCAAGTCCACCTGTCATCCCTCCGGATGAGATTTTCTTCATCATCTAACTGTCTCTCCTTGAAGAACCCTGAATGAATACTAATCTTTTAGTCCACAGGGAAAAGAAAATAAACCACCAAATATCTGCTCGCTCCTCACACGAGCTTAAATGAAGCATGGGTGTAGCTACTGTTATGTGTATAACCCATGCTCTTTATTAGAGTTTACTTTGCATAATTACCTCAGGGGACTATGATAAGCCCAGAGTTGCTTCTGAGTCTTGATTTGTTATGTGTTGCTTTGCCCAAAGAAGTAAATATAATTTGGAGTTTTGTGCCAAGCTCCCTAGAGTCCTGAATTACCCACCACAAAAAGAATCAGAGCATCCTGGAATCCTTTTGGTATCTATGAATACACTCTGAGCCAAAGGAGAAATCAACAAACCATTCCTCTGCTTCATAGAAAAACAAAGTTGCCGAGGGGCCAATTATGATAATGATAGTGAGTATTTATACAGATTTCCTTCCCCAAAGCTAATCTAGAGGACTCTGAAAATGCCCTCAAAAAAGTGGCCACTTAGAAGAACTGTAGCATAGAAGAGCTGTTAAAAACCAAACACGTTATCTTAGAGGCTGAGGCTGAGGAACTGTCTTCTGGGAAAGTCACAAGAAATAAAAAAGAATTTTAAGAGCTGAGAGACTCGCGGAAAATAGAGGAAGAACCTGACAATGAGACAGTTTGAAGAGACAACAAACCCCAGATACCAGAAGCTGCTTCTAAATAAAGAGAAATCCCACAGAAATGCCCATTTTACTACCCAGGACCGTTTGTTTGTTTTTAAGAATGCTTGGCAGTATGTTTTTTTCAATTGATTTTTAGAGAGAGAAAAAGGGAGAGAGAGAGAGAGAGAGAGAGAGAGAGAGAGAGAGAGAGAGAGAGTAATATCAACCATCAAGGACCAAACAACCCACAACTTGATTATGTGCCCCTGACCAGGAATCAAAACACCAACCTTCCAATGCATGGGACAGGATGACACTCAATCAACTGAGCTACAATGGCCAGGACTACCCAGGTCTGTTTTAGAAAGGCATGAGACCATAAGACAAGGTTTTCAGCTAAGGAGTGCCTTAACTCCTAAAAGCCTCAATCTCACTCTCTACAGATCACTCTTCAAGTAGGAATGCTAGCTTCCCTTTTTCATGTTCATTCAGGGAGAAAGGAGTTTATCCCTCAGAGAGACAAAATGTTCAATATCCTTTAAATATGTTGGAAGATTTTAAATTCCAGAAATGATGGCAGGTGTTCACCACAGGATTCCTAATGAAGGATCTGTTGCTGAAAACAAGGGTTTCTGTGATTTAAAAGACTACCTGGGCGATCAGGTCTAAGTAGGCAGTCAGACATCCCTCTGGCAGCCCAGGAGCCCTCGGGGGGTGTCTACTTGCCAGCAGGGATCAGGTCTAAGCTGCAGTTGGACATCCTTAGCACTACTGAGGAGGCAGAAGAGACTCCCACCACCACTGCTGTATTGGCAGCCATCAGCCTGGCTTGTGGCTGAGCAGAGCTCCCCCTGTGGGAGTGCACTGACCACCAGGGGCAGCTCCTGCATTGAGCACCTGCCTCCTGGTGGTCAGTGTGTGTCATAGTGACCAGTCAATCCCAGTCATTCTGCTGTTAGGGTCAATTTGCATATTACCCTTTTATTATATAGGATAGAGGCCTGGTGCTTGGGTGGGGGCCAGCTGGTTTTCCCTGAAGGGTGTCCTGGATCAGGGTAGGGGTTCCACTAGGGTGCCTGGCCAGCCTGGGTGAGGGGCTGAGGGCCATTTTCAGTCTGGCCACCTGCCCTTCAGGGTAGGGGTCCCTGCTGGGGTACCTGGCCAATCTGAGTGAGGGGCTGATGGTTGTTTGCAGCTGGCCATAGCCTCTTCAATGTGGGGGTACCTGCTGGGGTGCCTGGCCAGTCTGGGTGAGAGGCTGATGGCTGTTTTCGGGCTGACCACAGCCCCTTCAGGGTGGGGGTCTCTATTGAGGTGCCTGGCCAACCGGGGTAAGGGGCTTAGGGCTGTTTTCAGACTGGCCAACCCCCTCAGCAGGGACCCTCACCCCATGAGGGTGGGGCCATCCTGGGTGAGAGGCTGATGGCTGTTTGCAGGCTGTCCATAGCCCCCAGCCACCCAAGCTCCCAGTGAAGCTGGCTGGAAGCAGGTATCTGGGGTTTATTTATCTTCTATAATTGAAACATTGTTGCCCTGAGCGGAGGCCACAGCCTGCCTAGGCAGGCAGCTTCCTCCATCGCCGGGGCAACAAAGCCCCCTGCTTGCTCCAGCTCCATGGCTTCTGTAATTGAAACCTTGTTGCCTTGAGCAAAGGCCACAGACAGCCTAGATAGACAGCTTCCTCCATTGCCAGGGCAACGAAGATTCCTGTTTGCTCTAGCTCTGTGGCTGCCAGTAACCATCTTGGTTGGGTTAATTTGCATATAGTCCCTCTGATTGGTTGGTGGACATGGCTGGAATGTAGCAGAATGATGCAATTAGCATATTACTCTTTTATTAGATTAGATAATGCATATCACATATAATTTATGTGTTAATTGGATGCTTATGTTATCAGTAAGTCTTCTAGTTTTTAAGTAGGCTATTAGTAATTAAGCTTGGGGAAGTCAAAAGTTATATGTGCAGCTTTTATGTGAACATATGTTTTTAATTCTCTTGGGCATAAACCTAAACTGGAATTGTTTGTTCATATGGTAAACATTCAGATAAATATTTTGAGAAATTGCCAAACTGTTTCCCAGTAGCTGTACCTTTTTACATTCTTATAAGCAGTATTAGAATGCCTTTAGTTTCTCCACATCTTCTCTGATACTTTTAATTGTCTTTTGAGCATAACCATCCTAGTGTATATAAAGTAGTATGTCGTTAAAAAAAGTTATATGTGAATTTGTGAGTGCATAGGGGAGTTGGCTCCCCTAACCTCTGTGTTGTTCAAGGGTCAATTCTATAATCAAAATCTATGAAGTTTGGAGCATAAGAGGTTATCAAACATAGTGGTTTTACATTGTTTGATGGAGCCTCAAGGCTAACAGAGAAGCGTCGATGACCACTTCACTTTATATCTGCTTATCATGTCCTATATCGTTGTTTTTTCTATGTAATTTTTATTCAGAGCTCTTTTTTTCAAATTTTCTGAAATTCTCAGGCTAAAAAGCATGGTTCCAACTGTGCATACATAGCTTATAGTGAATAGGACCCAGGCATCTCCACAACCATAATAGAATCTTTGGAACCACCTTTTCTACATCCAAGGCTATTTGGATATAGGTAGAGTTGGCTGTCACACGTATGATATGAGGTGATTATTGTATGTCTCCTTGCTCAAAACCACCTCCTCTTTCATTAAAGCAAGAATTAATATTTTGGTTAAAAAAATAATACCATATATTTAAGAATCACCTGGGAGATACAAAACAATCCATCAAAATTCAATAATGCTTTTTGGTAAAAGTGTGTCAGATTATCCAACTGCCCTGAAGCAAAAGGAACGGGAGATAAAATATTGACCCATTTTAGGATGAGGGAAATAGAAGAAAGAATATATAGAGACATATATTTTTGTGTGAAATAGTTGAATGAATTAATGAATAAATGAGAGAGAGAGAGAATATCCTAAATAAGGAAGGTAGAAAGACACATGAGGCCCAGAAGGGAGAGCTGGAACTGATCTGGACACCATGAGGATACTGGGTGATTAAAAATAAGAGTCAAAGTGGAAGATTAGTGACCAGAAAGCAGGTACTAGAGAGCAATGAGCTTTACTAACATTCATTCTTACCCAGTTACCAAGGACCAGGCTTCCCTAATGCTATTTCCAAAATTTAAATTGATACAATAATCACTAGAAGTGGAACAATTGTGAAATTATTAAAAATGAATTTTATATACACAATCTGATTTGCTAGGCAATATTTATTTTCTTGTATTTTTCCTGTGTGTGCATATGTAGCATTGTAAATGACTTTTGAAATAACCTTCAATTTCATATATTCAACTATTTTCTTTTCCTCAGTACAATGTTCTGAAATTCTCAGATTGATTTCTGGCTGCCCTTATGAAACCTGCTAATATTTCACAACTGTGAGTCAGTCGGGGTGATGTGGTCGATAGTGCCATCATGCCTCTCTGAGTGGCTTCACGTTTGTTAACCTTTCAGGTGCAAGGTCCAAGCTTTTCTGTGCCACGGATACAGGCTCCTTCTGCCAGCTCCTTCATTCATTTTAAGTCTCATTCAGAGACCTGTGTATCTACTTCTCATTTTTTTATCTTTGCATCTTTCATATTTTTTTCATTTACCCCTACAAATTGTTTTAAGGTATTCTATGTGTGACATCTCACAACACAAATCAAGGTTGAATTTCATGGCCACTTTTGCAGCCATTTTGAAAGCTCTTGTTGGGTGTCCTTATGACTCTATGTGATCCTCGAAGAAACCTCCTAGTGCTGCAGTCCATATTTAAGAGCAATAGTGATAGTCAATATCTGTGCTTTCTTACTAAGAAACAATGTTTGTGACTCTGATTGTCTACTTGGATTGACCACTATAATTAGCACTCACTGTATAGTACACCACCCTCTCACCATTGTATGTCCTAAAATAAGCCTTCTGATTATTTTACATTTTTACATACCAACATTTATTAGCACATTGTCAGTGAATCACTCAATTTAAATGCCTTCACACCATTCCTAAACTGGTGATAAAAGATATTGTTTGAAATTTTAAAGACATCATGAAGACAGATGTTAACTGAAACTCCTGCATCTAGTAGACAATTGAAGAAAAATATTCTGCTGCAATTTGCTAGAGTGAAAATTTCTAAAAGCCTGCCTTGTAGGAAAGCTTACTTTGAAAAAGCAGAATTTTACTAATATAACAGGCTCTTACAAGCTCATAGACACATAATTACATTTTCTCTCCTTTAACTTATAATTTCTTCAGAGTCTCCAATTGCTACAGCAGAGTAACTAAGAGTTGGTATATTCAAAATGAAATTACATTTGATGCCTTCTGATTTGCTTTTCATTTCCAACAACAGAAGCCCAGTTTAAGCTGGTGAAGTTGATGCCAGTTCTGTTTGGGAAAAATCTGGAACAGCCTATGTTGAATCTAATTGTTGCTTGTTCCAGCACTTAAAAGCTTTTATATCCATTCAAAAATAAACTGCTTAAAATTTCTGCTGTGGACCTGGTATAGTTTGATTAAGGGCTCACGAAAAACATAGGTTAATAACAGACATGAGCCCCTTTTAGAACTGAGCATAAATCCTTCCCACCTAAAGAAATGTGGCAGTGCACAGTGTGTTCCTATGCACTAGCTCACCAAATCAGGTCTCATGCTTTCTGGAAACAAATCAACTCTTCATCAACCCCATTATACTAGGCAAGGACAAAAATGCTATTTTAAGTTGGATGATGGGATTCAGGTGTCTTTGTGCCAGCAAAGCTCAACAGCAGAGCTAGGAATTGAAGAAATTCCACTTTATAAGAGGAATCTCATGCTAGAAAAATCATTTTATTTTTTAGTTACAAAAGTTCATCAAGTTCCAGAAGTTTCAGTACCTAAAAATGGAAAATACAATTTCTACAATAAGGGTTTAGCCAATTGTGTCTTTTCTTTTTAATCCTCACCAAAGGAAATGTCTACTGATGAGAGAGAGAGAGAGAGAGAGAGAGAGAGAGAGAGAGAGAGAGAGAGAGAGAGAGAAACATCAATCAGTTGCCTCCAGTAAACTCCCTAACTGGGGATCAAACTCTCAATCTTTTTGGTATATAGGACGATAATCCAACCGAGTCACCCAGCCAGGCCAATTGTATATTTTAAAAATATGGTAGTATAGCTACATTCCTCATAAAATATTTAAAGAGATCAATTGTCTGCCAGTGAATAGATAAATAAAAAAGAAGGTTCTCTTTTGTAACCACAGGTAAACTGTGATTCCATAACACAGTTGTGCTGGCAATCAAAATGTCCCAAATCATGGCATTTGGAAGCCGTAAGAAATCTCCATAATATATCCTGAATTACTTGAGGTCAGTAAATATTAAACTACTAGATTTAAAAAAGATGTGCTTAATGAACTACTTATGTTATAAAAAATTCTAAAAGATCAAGTAATCTTTAGCCTTGATTAATTAGTGGGATTCTTCAAACTCCAGTTACATTTTACAGAGGGCTTTAGCCTATTCAGCCTTAAGCCACAGCAACGGGTACTCCTTCATCACTCCAAGCTGAAGACTTCAGCAAACTCATTTAACTCATGCCTTACTCACAAAACACTAAAATTTATGAAAAGTTCAACTACTCACTTCCCTAGGAATACCTTCTGATTAACATTCATTCTAAATGTTTGATACAAAACACAAAACCATTGTGGGAAAAAGGAGAGATGTCACACTGAAATTACATACCCCTCAAGGATGTGTATAGTAAATTCAACATATAAACCTTTTATTATTTACTAGAGGCCCGGTGCATAAAATTTGGGGGGGGGGGGTCCCTCAGCCCAGCCTGCACCTTCTCCAATCTGGGACGCCTTGAGAGATGCCTGACTGCCCAATAGGATCGGGCCTAAACGGGCAGTTGGAGATCCCTCTCACAATCCAGGACTGCTAGCTCCCAACCACTCTCCTGCCTGCTTGCCTGCCTGATTGTCCCTAACCACATCCTTGTCAGCCTGATTGCCCCTAACTGCCCTCCCCTGCTAGCCTGGTCACCCCCAACTTCCCTCCCCTGCAGGCCTGGCTCCCCCCAACTGCCCTCCCCTTCAGGCCTGGTTGTCCCCAACTGTCCTCCCTTTCAGGCCTGGTCCCTCCCAACTGCCCTCCCCTGCTGGCCTGATCACCTACAACTTCCCTCCCCTGCCAGCCATCTTTGACCACATGGGACCGGCCATCTTGTGTGTTGGAGTGATGGTTAATTTGCATATTACTCTTTTTTAGATAGGATAGATAGGATTGCACCATATATAAAATGAGTATTTTAGTAATTGGGTAATAAAGTAATAACACAATTGCCTTGTGCTCACATAAGAGAAAATTATATATTGTTTCACTGAAAGAAGAAAAACGGTATGGTAAGAATATATTCTTAAATCATTGCCTAGGTATTTCTCCTTCTAGCAACTGATAAAAATAGCCAGCAACATAATAAAATCTTATTAAAATATTCAAATGTCATCACTACAGAGTGTAAATGAACTGCTGTTCCCATGCTGTTTTCAACCACACCTGTACACACAGATGTTAAAATCCCACCAGGAGCAAAAGTTGTAAAAACCAAAAATGGTAAACCTTTTTAGAGTATTATTCAAATGATTCAGAACATAACATGCCCTTATAAAATAGGGGTCAAAGATGGCTATCAGGGGAGGGCAGTTGTGGGCAATCAGGCCAGCAGGGGAGGGCAGTTGGGAGGGACCAGCCTGAAAGGGAGGACAGTTGGGGGCAACCAGGCCTGAAGGGGAGGGCAGTTGGGGGGAACCAGGTCTGCAGGGGAGGGGAGTTGGGGGTGACCAGGCTGGCAGGGAAGTGGTTAGGGACAATCAGGTAGGCAGGCAGGAGAGTGGTTGGGAGCTAGCAGTCCTGGATTGTGAGAGGGATCTCCGACTGCCCATTTAGGCCTGGTCCCTAAACAATCTTCTTTTGTTTGTGGGACGGGGGTCAATCTCTTCCCCCTACTATAAAAGAGATACCCACTCATCACCAGGGGCAAAGCCTCCTGTTCGCTCCAGCTCCATGGCTGCCACCATCTTGGTTGGGTTTATTTGCATACTCACTCTTGATTGGCTTGTGGGCATGGCTTGTGGGTGTAGCAGAGGTACGGTCAATTTGCATGTTTCTCTTTTATTAGATAAGTCTTCAGTGAGTCCCACAGTCCATAGGTTTAATGCCAATGTCATTATCATGAACTGTCAGGCTTTGCCAGGTATGGACCCTACCTGTCATACTCTTCCCTTCCTAGGACAATAGGCACATTGGCCTTTTTTCAAATCCTCAAGCATTGATCCTCTTATCTTCCATAGGACCTCTATACACAGTGCTTCCCTGTCTGTAATAAGCCTTTACAATATGCACATAAACACACATACATACAGGTATGCATGCATACGTAGGTATATACACATACACTCACATAATCAACTCCTGTTCAGGTTGATCCAATTCATGACTATTTCCAATTGATCCAATTCAAGCTCTTTCCCAAGAGACTTCCTCTTTGCCATATTCAATATCAAAATGTTCTACTATATACACTCTTATCTCATGTTCATTTCCTTTATAGGTTTTAATTTAAATAATCATTTATGTGTTTATCTTATTGAATGCCATCTTTCCCACTGAAATGTAAGCTCCATGGGGGCAAGAACATGAAAATTTTTCTCATTTTACCCTCAGCATCTAGTACAGTGTCCCACAGAGAGGTAGCACTTTCTAAAGGTTTGTTAAATAAAAAATGACAAAGAAGGGTTTCTAGAAACTTCTTCCTAGGAGACTTCCTATCAAGAAAATGAAATCATTTCAAATTTTTGAAGCTCTTTCACATATGTAATCTCATTTTATCTTCACAACAACCTATAAGATGATCTGCTTACAATGCTTTGCTACTTCATAAATCTCTACTCCTTGCACTAGGAGAAGCTCACCCCAGTCTTCCTAGTCCAACTATAGGTATTTCTGTTCTACAGCCCTATGTTTATGGGAAAAACTGGCGACCAATGAAAACCTATGGGACTCTGAAACCAGAGTACAAACAAAAATAATAACATTCCTGATACATCTACTAGCACAGTTAAGCCTTGGTTAGCATTTGCACCTGAAGTCCTCAGTCTGTCCTGTGAAATCTTACACTCCTGAGCTTGTGCTTCCTATTTTCATATATGTGGATCCTTGCAGAATTCATTTCTGATACAAGCTAATCACATGAAAATTAAAATTCAATCCAAATATTCTGTTTTTCATTAATTTTTTAATATGGGAGTACTGTGTTCTCAGCTGCTACTCCTGCATTTGCAGCTTCCCCAGATAGTTTCACATGTTAGAATCATCCCCTTTCTTAAATCCACTATGTCAGAAAGGCAATTTTTGCATGAAAGAAAGTAATTTCTGTAGAAGTTTTTCAACTATTTTCTTACATTTTATTAATTGCTAAGGCTTTCTCCTCAACGTGAAATAGTTTACATCTGATAGTTTATCTAAAATATTAGCATTTTGAGATGTACAGCAGAACACCCTTCATGTTATGTTGACATCACTTCCCTTTTTACCAATTGCATATGAGCTAATCCATATTAAAGAAATATGCCTTTCAACAGAACAAACTGTATAGTGTGCATTTCATTTGCTATATTTCTAAGTAAAGTAGAATTGTCATGCTTATTTCATTGCTGAGATTTTATTTAATTATTGAAAGTGACCTTCTTCAACTTACTATGATTTGCACAAAGAAATGTATACTAGTACTCTAACAACCAAAAGCCTATCTTGCTTATCAAGATGTTTCATAAATGACAGCCAAATTAGAAGTATCAGAAGAGAAGACCATTAAATTGGAGGGGTTTTGTCCCCTCTAAAAGTTCAGTGTTATTTTCTGAAGGCTACATATACAATTCAATAAACATAAAACACCATTAAGGTAAGATTATCTGTATTACAGACTTAAAGACCCCATTTTGACCATCATGCAATTTATGAGCCCAGCATCTTCAAAGTAATAGCATATGTTAAAAACTGTGTCTGATGTGTTTTACAAGTTAGAGCTGTCATGTTGTTGACAAATAAGAAAAATCACACCAACTAGAACATATCCCTATGACCACAATATTACACACACTAGAGGTCAAAATTTTTCTACAAGATGTTGTCATATGCTCAGACATTTTATCTGACATATGACTTATCCTTGAAGAAAACAGAGGGCATTCTGCTGTACTTATTCTGCTGACATTTTGTGAGATAGTCTAAAATGGAATCCTATTTTCTTAAGTGTTCAGAAGAGAAAATTTAAATATCTCAAATGTCTTCTTTAAGTAAGGCAGAGTGCACTAAATTCTTTAATGAAATAAATATATTTCATTCTTCTTTTAACTGCAATGTATACAAAACAAATTTTTTTAGTATTGCATATATACATGACACTTTTAAAAAGATAGCAAATTTAAAACATCTACTCCTCCCTATTCAATCACCAAAATAACAACAGAAAAA
>PVJC01030842.1:0-20947 GCA_004026665.1 Murina feae
GGTTGGGGTGGGAATTGGGAGGAGGGGAGTTATGGGGGAAAAAAGAGGAACAACTGTAATAATCTGAACAATAAAAATAAATTAAAAAAAAATCTGATGAACAGAATAAACTTGTGAATATAATAGAATCAGGGGCATAGAAAGGGAGTGGACTGACAGTTCTTGGGGGAAAAGGGGTGTTGGGAGTGCGGGAAGAGACTGGGCAAAAATTGTACACCTATGGATGAGGACAGTGGGGGGAAGGGGATAAGGGAAGAGGGTGGGGTGGGAACTGGGTGGAGGGGAGCTATAGGAGAAAAAAGAGGAACAACTGTAATAATCTGAACAATAAAGATTTAATTAAAAAAAATACTCCATCATACAAAAAAATCTAAGCTATCTAGAAAAGCCAGATTTGCTCAATAGGATTGGAAAGAAAAAGGGAAATATCCCTCTTAGACCAATATAAAATCTTCTGCCAACTCAGGATAGGAAACACTATTTCAAACTATGAAGATACTCTCAGTATCAGTAACTTTTTCAGCTCCGAATTAAATCTTTGTATATAATAAAATGGGTATTGGTCTCAACCCCTAAAATAGTATCTAGGCCCAAAGTCCCATTCCATATTTATAGAGGATATTCTCCCACTATCTGGCTTTTAATTCACTTCTGATTTTCAGAAAATGCTTTAACCTAAAAATGCTTTATGTGAATAACTAAAAGTAAACATTAGACTTAAACGTCTATGTAAGTATAGCAACAACAAAAATCTTGTACCAACTTCACAAAAATGAATACAAGCAGTCAGTATTTTTGGAACACCAACAATTATCAGGCACTTTAAATATATCACCTCTACTCCTCACCACAACCTTTAATATAGGTATTATTTACATTTAATATATGATAAAATAATAGTTCAGTAAGAGTATGTGGCAAAGGAACTAAAAACTTAATTGGCTCCAAAGATTATATTTCTACTATGTGAACCTTGCCAACCCCATACCCTAACATCTTCATATCTACAACAATATAAATGATCTTAGGACGAATTTGTAATTCTCCCAATTTTAAATTATATTATTGTGGCTCACAAAAATCAGTCAAATATGAATCATTTAAGTAACATAAACTAGCCCATGTGGAGCTAATTCAACAGTATATAGGCAATATGAAGGCTTAGTGAAAACCCTACCAAACCATGACAATGCTCATCTGTAATTCTTAAAATAACACTGAAACCATTAGACTGGATTTCAACTAAGTAATTTTTCCAGAAACAAAATCTATGAAGAAAAGTAATACAAATGAACAAATTTTCTGGAGTACAAGAGTGGAAGCAAATGAATGAGTATAGTATATACAGAACTAAGATACAGTAATCAAACATATAAAATTCAATCCTGTTATTCCTGAACCAAAAGAATATGAAGGTAGGAAAGTTAAGATTCTTTATTTCTAACAGAGTACAAAGTAATATATTCCATTACAAATGGTTAGTCATAGATTCCCATAGTACTAAACAGCGTGAGCGTATGTATGTATTTAGGTATCTACATAGGATTATGAAAAGACCTGAAGAAATCATTCTATTATACATGAGTAAAATATGAATTCAAGAAGGCGCCATACCTTCCATCGATTTCCACATTCATTGCAGACAACAAATGTTGTCATCGGTTCATCAGCACTACGAGTTTGTACCTGCAGCAAAATCAAGTGAAAAATATTACTTTTTACAATACTATAAAAAGTTTAACCTAAATAAGAACATTGTACATGAAAATATATAATAACCACAATGGTAAGACAAAATCCTATATAATAAAAGGCTAATATGCAAATCGACCAAATGGCAGAACAACCAATTGCTATGACATGCACTGACCACCAGGGGGCAGATGCTCAATGCAAAAGCTGCCCCCTGGTGGTCAGTATGCTCCCACAATGTGCTCCCATTTTTCTAAGTCCTTCCTTCCTTGTCTATTCAGGTTTAATTTACTCCACATACGTGGGAAATCATCTAATGTCACACCTATACTTTTTATAAATGACTAACAAATATGAAAAAATTTCATCATCACTAAGAATCACAGAAATGTTAACTAAAAGACATCAATTTTCTCTTACAAATTAGCAAAGATGTGAAAATGAAGCATATGTCATTCCGACAAATATAACTGCTTCTAAAAGTTAGGCAACAAAGTAATATCCATGTTCTGTGACCTAGAAACTTGATATCTCCTCTATTCTAAGATGGCAACTAGAAATACTATGTACAGCTAAACATCACTAATAATCAGGAAAATGGAAATCAAAATCACAATGAAATGTCACCTCATACCTGTCAGAATGGCTATTACCAAAGACAAGAGATAACAAATGTTAATGAGAATATAAAGAAAAGGGAACCCTTGTACAGTACAGGCTGGAATGTAAACTGGTAAAGCCATTATGACAAACAGTAGCAGAGGTTCTCAACCTGTGGGTCGCGACCCCTTTTGCGTTGAACGACCCTTTCACAGGGGTCGCCTAATACCATCCAGCATATCAGATATTTATATTACGACTCATAAAGTAGCAACATTACAGTTACGAAGTAGCAACGAAAATAATTTTATGGTTGGATCACAACACAAGGAACTGTATTTAAAGGGCCAGAAGGTTGAGAACCACTGGTAGAGGTTCCATACCTCATTAGTTAGTGTATTCCTTCTGAATGGCAAATTGATAGGCAATTTAAATTTCTTTTTCAGATTTTTTTGGTAGTTTCCAAAGTGTCCATAATAGGTACTTCATATTGCTTTTTATTTTTAAAAGCAAAACACTGATTGCTAGCTATCTGTATATTTAGGGAATGTGGTAACATTATTATTCAAGTGAAATGAAAGACTGGAAAAATTAGAAAAAAACAGAGCAACAGAGATAGTATAGTAAAAAGGCAAAAAAATTACATTCATATGGGAAGGTTTAATATTCTCAGGATCTAAAGAAAGGTAAGCATGATAAAATCATACTCAATGTAATAATTGTAAGTCTCAATATCTTTACAATTTCAGTTTTACTTTTACGTTAAAAAGTGTTTGAAATATTTTTCACATAAATGCACTGAATAAACAAGAAAATATAATCTAAAAATATTTTATAAGAAATCATCAAAATTTACATAACTAAATTAAAGCATTAATAAAAATTTACATAAAAACATATTCAATGAATTAAAATAAAATACCAACATCATTAAGTGATAATAGTGCCCAAAGTAGGAAATGTTTGTAGATTTTGTAAATGACATAAATTTCACATAGGACTATACTAGAGGACAGAGAACATGGTTCAAAATATGTTTGAAAACCCAAATCTCAGAATAATTGGATTTCATCTTCCAAACATTTCTATTTCTGTTTGCACAAATTAAAACATTTAATGGAAGGCATATATTATTAGTCCTGGTTCTATATATGATTTCATTAAATGCCCAGTCATAAAAAGTGGAACAGTAGAAAGAGTCTAGCTAATGAGCAGCCAAGTGGTACAGAAGAAAGTGAAAGAGTGAAGCACCTCTGAGAAAAGCCTGATGACAGGTAACCAATGTGGACTATGGGGTGAGAGAATGACCCATGGGTGCACAGACAACAATGATACCTTCCTGAACATCTATATGGCCAAGGTCACCTATGTGGACCACTGAGGGCACTGGATGGTAGAGCAGGATGGCTTGCTTGTGATAGGTCATAATGCCTGCTATGATCACATGATCCAGCAATCCCACTTCTGAATATATATATTCTCAAAATTGAAAACAATCTCTCAAAAATGTATTTGTACACTCATACAATGGATTATTATTCAGCCTTAAAAAGGAAGGAATTCTGGCACATGCTACAATATGGATAAACCTTTATGAACATTATGCTAAGTGAAATAAGCTAGTCACAAAAATACAGACACTGTGTAACTCCATTTATTCATCTGACTACCTAAAATAGTCACATTCAGAAACTGGTGGTTGCCAGGACCTGGGGAGAAGTGGGGAAGAGGAGTTGTTGCTGCTTAATGGGTACAGAGGTTCTGTTTTGCAAGAGGAAGCGTTCTGGAGCTTTGTATTAAGTTTTAAGTTGTTTCTTTTACAATCGAAAATTTAAAAAATTAAAGAGATAACTCAGAAAAAATAAACAAGCTAATAATGATTTTAAAGATTTTATCTACACAAGGTTAGAGACTTCTGATGTTACTGGAACTAAAGGTTTCAAAAATAGAAATGTTATTTCTTTTAAAGTATATACTTCTGAATGAATTTGGCAAAGCATCATTAAAATTAAAAGTTATTCTTTAGTTTATATGGGGAAAAGGAAGATGGGTAAAGGCAAGAAAGTAAATTCTAACAATACTGCATTTTGAGTAAGGTATATTTAATTTTAGTATGATGATAAAATCCTAGTATATCACCACCTTAAAGATCAGAAGCTCCATGAAACCAATTATAAATATGACTTTTAATTCAAAAGCCCAAAGATAAAGAACCATTCTCAAAACTGCAGCATTTTGCCTATTTAAAGCCTTCAGGTAAAAATGGTTTAAGGAATCCTTCTGAAATATTTCACATATACTTACTACTGCTCCGTAGGGCCCCAAAAGCGAATATAGGAACCTTTTGCTCTCTGGGAAAAATCTCGATCTCCTGGTGGGTACTTGTTAGCCAAGAGTCACACTTAACTCTTTTATATTGGTTGTTTTGCCAACAAATTCGGAAATTTTCTATCTAAAGAGGGTTTTTTGACTCTTAAAGAAAATCATACTGACTTCATCTCTAAACTAGGTTCTTTCTTTTAAAAGAAACAATTTTTTTTAATCACAGCTGTTTATACGTTTTAAAGATTTAACTTTTAAATACCTTTCTATGTATACTTAATTTTACTATGTGGCATTTTTAGGATAGAATTTTTATTGCTGAGACTTTTCTACTGATGAAAGAAAATAAAGCAATTTCAACTTAGAATTTTATGAGACCACTTTCATATGCTGATATATTTTAGTAACTATCAGTAGTAATACGTCTGCAAAATAAAAATACTGAAATATCAGATGTACAACTATGACTAAATGAAACACTTCAAAAAGGTAAAGAACTTTAGATTGGTTAAATAAAGTACATCTGAAAATAAAGTTTTATACACTTTTAAAATTAAAAAAAAAGAGGCAGAAGCTTATAAAACATGCAACCAAAGTATGTAGAAAAACACAAAAGTAACACATTTATGTTTGCAAGTATATACGTAAAACATGCAGAAAGTCACCCAACAAACTAGGCATCCTGGGGGGGAGGGGGTGGAGCATTCCATTCATGTTAATCTTTTGTACCTTTTGGATTTTTAATGTTGCGAATAGAGTAAGTTTACATGTATAAAAGCAAAGGTTCCTTCCTACAATTTACATAGAGTTTAGTAATGTTACTTTTTAAGTGCTTAATTTTCTGTCAAGCAGAATATTAAATTCCCTAAATATCACCATTAACCTGAAATACAACAGTGAGATATTCCTTTAGGGAAAAAAAAATCTGATTTAGCAGAGCATAGATACAGCACAAAAACACATGTGGCAAATGAAACTCAGTGACAGTGATAAGATACCGTTTCACATACACACATGTAACTGAAATAACTGTAGCATGGCTCTTTTTAGCTGCTCAAGAACAATAACAACAAAAAAAAGTAAAGTTAATCACATCATCTATGAGTATAAAAGTTATGTTGCAAAAACAACTAAATATCTGGAAACCACTTTAAGTCTATGTAAGAGAGAATAAAGAACATTCTTGAAATTACTAGAGGCCTGGTGTATGAATTCGTGGCCAATCGGGCAGGGCCAGCAATGGGGAGGGGCCACGGGCAGTTGGCCAGCCCCACCCCCTGGTCAAACTCCTGGTCCAGGGGACAATTTGCATATTAGCCTTTTATTATATAGGACAAGAGCGTACCAAATAAAAAGAACGATAACCTGTTTACATTCTACCCAACACAGGTAATCAACTATTTATTAACCTTAGAGAAAGTACATGGCCATTTTCCTAAATTCGATAATATTTTATAAATTTTACTTAATTGGTATAGTTTTCACAGTAATAATTTCCAAGAAAATATAAACAGATCAACTTATTTACAACTAATTGGAATCTGTTAATACTAAGAAAGCATTCTTACCCTTATGAGATCACATTTGCTCTTGAAAAATATCAAAGTATACTGATAATTATTATCACTCCCTGTTTTGAAAAATATTGCAAGGATTTTAAATATAAAAGAATCTATAAGCAAGCACAAACCTGTGTGTAAGTACAATTCTTCTTTTTACATTTGCCACATGTGAATAAGTCAGTTTGGGTTCCGCCCGTCTTGGCCATCTGATGCTCTCTGATGGCTTCTTTGGTCAAGTTTTTCCTCATCTCCTTGAGCTCATCACTAGCCATTTCCTATTAGAAAGGTGGCATAATACTCAGTTATAGGTGTCTTCTAATATATATTGAGTGCTTGTTATGATCAATTAGCTTAATAGAGCCAAAATCAACTTTTAAAGTTTTAAAAGTGAAAAATCACTATTTTCCCTCCAAGGAGTTGTTAGAGTTTGCTTTCGTTTAAAATTTCTTCAAATGTAAAAATCTCATTTAATTATGACTTAACGGCTTATCAACAATGCAATCCCAAAGCAATAAGCACCTCCAGTGTCCAGACTGTGATGCACCATTGCCTTCCCACAAAAAGAAACAAGGACCTTTGGAGAAATGTCTGGTTCCAGGTGTGAGTCAAGAAATGCACAGGATAAGCCATCTTCTTGTGCCAGAATGTACAGAAGTTACCTAAGACTTTCAAGTCAAATAGACAGAGAAGCTAAAATGAAGATGTTCCCATTGGCCAAAGACAGGACAATTTCTCCAGCCAACAAAATAAATTACTGTAAAGAACCAATCCTGGCCCTGACCAGTTTGGCTCAGTGGATAGAGCATCGGCCTGTGGACTGAAGGGTCCCAGGTTTGAGTCTGGTCAAGGGCATGTACCTTGGCTGCAAGCACATCCCCAGTGGGGGGTGTGCAGGAGGCAGCTGATCGATGTTTCTCTCTCATCGATGCTTCTAACTCTCTATCCCTCTCCCTTTCTCTCTGTAAAAAAATCAATAAAATAAAAAAAAGAACCAATCCTCACTGAGTAAAATCACAAGAGCATTATGATATTTAAGAAAGGAGAGCACACAATCACATGCAAGAACAGCAACAAAAGCCCCCACTGGCAGTTATTAGGACACCAACCCCTCACTCTGATAACTGTTAACTAAAGGGAAAAAATCATGCACATTTACTCTGCCTTTCCTACCCAAACCAATGGAGTAAAGCCCAAGTTTCTAAGGGACAGTGCTTCTTTATCAAAGAAATCTAGCCAACAGAAATAACTATTTTGCAAGTCCTAATAAAATTAACCAATTCAGGCCAAGGATCATTAGTGGATGAATAACACATTAGACCAGTGGTTCCCAAACTTTTTTTGGTCATGCCCCATCTAAGTACCTGTAAAATCCTTAAACCTGCCCCCTGCGACATATAATTCTTATTATTCAAAAAGTGAACTCCTATTCACACAGAAGAAGCCTAAAAGGCAATTAACTTGTCTAAACAAGCTTCCAAAGAACATGGCGTCCATGAAAGAGAAAAATACAAGAACAAAAGGACAGTTGAAATACTGAGGAAGAAAACACTAAGAAGTTGTTAAAATAAGAATAATAATATGAATATGAAAAAATAGCAAATAAAGTTTCAAAACATACC
This sequence comes from Murina feae, assembly GCA_004026665.1. Lineage (NCBI taxonomy): Eukaryota > Metazoa > Chordata > Mammalia > Chiroptera > Vespertilionidae > Murina > Murina feae. The sequence continues at coordinate 7,796 of PVJC01030842.1, forward strand.
AGAGAACTAAAATGCATCAATGTCAGTTTATATTTACACTAGGGGCCTGGTGCACAAAATTTGTGCACTTGGTGGGTGGGGTGGGGCGGGGTCCCTCAGTCCAGCCTGTGCCCTCTTGTAGTCTGGGACCCCTCGAGGGATGTCCACCTGCTGGTGTGCCTGGCCAGCCTGGGTGAGTGGCTGATGGCTGTTTGCAGCAAGGCTGGCTGGAATTTATTTAACTTCTAAAGTTGAAACTTTGTTGCTTTAACTGGAGCCCTAGTCGGGTTGCCCCTGACAACCCAAGCTCCCAGCATTTCCTTGAGCCCAAGGCTGGAAGCAGGTCTCTGGGGTTTATTTATCTTCTACAATTGAAACTTTGTTGCCACAGCCAGCCTAGGCAGACAGGAATCTTAGCTTCCTACATCGCCAGGGCAAGCCTCCTGCTTGTTCCAGCTCTGAGGCTGCTGGCTGCCATCTTGGCTGGGTTAATTTGCATAGTTGTTCTGATTGGCTGGTGGGTGTGGCTTAGGTGTCTTGGAGTGATGGTTAATTTGCACATTACTCTTTTATTAGATTAGATACTGTATATGAGGCCCCTAGAACTATAAGAAATGCAAAAAATTCAGTTAATAACTCATTCTTGAATTGCCTTCCTTAAAAATCAAATTGCTCCCCTGTGGGGTGTGTGCCCCATATTGGGAACCACTGCATTAGATGAAAAGGTAAAGGAGAAGTTTATAGTGAAGGAAACAGGCTGTTAGTACCCAAACTCATTGATGAATCTCAGAATGCTAAGAGCAAAGCAATGAGAAATTGTGTCTCCCGATGTGATACAATATGAAGTAAAAAGTGCCACTTATAGTTAAGCCTATAGAACTAGCTTCCTGTTTAACAGACAGTGTGACAGAAAAGTTAAATAACCTCATGAGGAAAAACAGACAATTCATACTGTGGGATACAGAAGAAATAAACTGGCTTTTTCAATAGGTCAATGTGATGAAGAAAAAAACAGGAGTAGAAGAAACTGTTTTAGATATACACAAACACAAACAATCATAAACTAAAGGTAATTTGTAGACTTTGGATCCTAATACAGAAAAAATAGAATATGAACTAGGTATTAGGTAATACCAAAGAATTAGCAGTAGCTTTGTTGGAAGCGGTGATGACATTATGTAAGAAAAATATCATATATTTAAAGATACCTCTCAAGTATGTAGAGGTAAAAGAACATGTCTGAGAGCTGCTTGAAAATAATTCTGGAGAAAAAAGAAATTCAGGAGAAAAGAAGGAAAAAGGATAGATGAAAAGGGTACAAATTCTTGAAAATACTTGAAGCCTGGATGACAGATATATGGGATTTCATTACAGTATGTACTCTATATTGTGAAAGTTTAACATAACTCTTAATGAGTGTTAATACACTTAAAATATATATCGATTTTTATTAGCTATATAGAAAAAAATTCACTCTCTTGGATGCTTAATAATGACATTATAGAAACACTACAGTTTTTATCTATGAATAGCTATGTCTATAAATAGTCAACTATGAATTTCATTTTCCCCATCATTCTCTACAGAAATTTGAAGAAAAGTCAGTAAGATGTCACCAATTTTGTAGGGTTTAACCATAGAAAGAACTTAGTGATTTCAAAGTCTGTTTGCAATTAGAAACTCAACTGTCAACTCTACACAAATCCATAATAAATTATAACACTTTGTCTTCAGACAATAAGTTAAGGCAAAATCATGGTATAGTCATGGAATGGATAAAGTATTGATGCCAAGAGATTCAATGTCCTTAAGTATTTGTCTAATATACTGTATACATAAGTTCATCAGAATAGCTAATAATGATTTATCGTCAGGTAGTATTCATGTAGCACTTTATGATTAAACAGACTTTACATTTGACATCATGGAAACGTTATATACAGACATACTCACCTCTGCCGTCATTCTAGCAAATAAGTCAGGAGAGATATTACCACACAGCACATTTTTCCTTAAATTTGGATTCTTTGCATCCTTAAGATTTGATATCCTACTTCGTACTCTATTTTTGTATTTCATGTCTGTATTTCTTATTTCTTGATATATAGGTACAGACCATTAAGGAAAAAAGGTTAAATTATAAAGATAAAATTAATTTTTCCTATTTTGCCAAAATTTCTGAAATTTTTAAGCAGTTTATAAAATCTGTTTCAATTTATATTAGGTTAATAATAAGGCTGTTTCTACCAGATTCCTTGGTTTGTAACTGACAAATAATAGTGATTATACCTTTAGGCTATGAATGAGCAATGCTTTCTTCTTAATGTTTATTACCACAAGCACACAAATTAAAATAAGTACTCAATCTTAGAAAACATTTGAAAAAGACTTTGAACTTATACAAACTTTAACTTGCCCAAATATGAATTCTACCAAGGATCCTAAAAGTCTTAAGCACTACAGTTCTCTGAGGACCATATGAGACCATTCATGGTGGCCCTGAAGCTTCACACCCCCCCCCCAACCCCATCCCCCATCCCAGCTTAGCAAAAAGCTAGTTCAGCAGATTCTTCTAAAAAGGAATAGGCCACAAGCCTTACCCGACTTGACTTAATGGATAGAGCATCAGCCTGCCGACTGAAGGGTCCCAGGTTTCATTCTGGTCAAAGGCATGTGCCTCAGTTGCAGGCTCAATCTTGTGTGCAGGAGGCAACCAATCAATGTGCCACTCTCCCATTGATGTTTCTCTCTCTTCCCTTCCACTCTCTCTAAAAATCAATGGGAAATCCTCGGGTGAGGATTTAAAAAAGAAAGACTAGGCCGCAGCAGAGGCTGAGCTTCAGGAGGTCCCTTTCTAACAAGGCTACTTCCACCTCACTGTCACCTAGATGTGCCCTGCTCCCACATGTACATGGAAAACTCCTCTCCCAGAGCCCTTTCCATGGGAAAGTGAGCTCAGGAGATTGTGTATCCTTTGCTGAGCTCCCCCAAAATGTAAAATCCTACTTCACACAAGTAGTGTGTGGTTTCCATGCCTTTTTGTACACTTAAATGGACATGGTACATTCTCATTTGCATGGCAGAAAAATAAACATGCTATCAGTACTATGTGCTTTACTTTTGGATGACAGGAAAACAAAAAGAATAAAAAGGGCATGGATGACCCTCACCTTTGTGATCAAAACAATACAACCAAGATAGAAACTGAGAACACAAATAAAATTAAAATAAAAAAATGTTACACAGAAAGAAAAATTTATAATTAATCTAACAGATTTAACAATTATGCATATAGACACAAAGGATATCTTCCTCAATTTGAGATCCTAATTCTTCCTCATCAGCTCCAATAGCAATGTAGTCATCTAAAAAGACACAAAGAATTATCAAGAATAAGTGACTGTAACATATTTTTAAAAAATCCATACAGAGTAAATTAAACTGCACTCCTATTTCTTCAACCCCATTTGCCGTCTATAAAGAATCCTTTCAGTTTAGTGTCATTAGGATCTGGTCTCTTCACTATCCACTAGACAACGTCTCTGGATTCACCTCACGTCCACAGAGCTTCTTCTCCCGTAGGAGTGGGGAAGTGATCTAGAAGGTAATTCCTCATTTCATAACTCCATACAGCAAAGAGTAGAAAAAGTTATATGTCTCATGTCCTGTGGTGCAGGCTTCAATGAAAAGAAGCCATTCATTTCATCTGCCATGCACATATATGTTTACATGCAGAACAATCTTATGCAAATATTAAAAAGGATAGAAGGAAATATAAAGAAAGTAGGAAGAAAAAATATATTAAAAAGATAATAAGGGAATGATGTAGAAAGGGCAGAGTAAGGAGAAAAGTAGGTCATACTAACTATGACTCAGTATAATAGGAAAAAAAGAATTTCTTTAAGATGATAAGTAAATATTCTTGTATATGACACTTTAAAGCCAAATTTTTACATAATAAAAATACCTTCAAACTAAATTAAATTAGAGCTCTCATATATAAATCAAGATCATTTCCTTTTTCAAAGAAGTAGAAAATAAAATAATGAATACAAAACTTATATGCTATATGTCATATTAACATTTAACAATGTCACCAAAATACAGTATCATTAACTGTCTACGGGGTAGGGGTGGGGGTGGGGAGTAAATTGTCTTCAGACTAAAATGTGGGGGGAAATACTTGTAAAAAAAAGTTTTAATTACTATGAGTCAGGAAACATCCATACATTAGAAGGAATCCATTTCTTGGCATTATAAAGTGGTAGGGAAAGGCCTCAGTCTATACCTATCTCTCTGCCCTTAGCAACCCCTAACAGCAACTGCTCCCTGAGCTGAGCTAAGCAGCAGTGGTCAGCTCTCAATGGGATGCCGCTGGTAAAACAGAAATATGGAGGTGCACACGGCACTGGCAGTGGTGATGATCTAAGGACTGAGCACTGAAATAACATATACTAAACTTACCTCCTGTCCGAAGAGCTGCAGCAAGCATCTCCCTACACTTTAACCGTACAGAGTCAGAAGTGCTTGGTGCCCGAGGAAACGATGAAACGAAAGTATCTCGAGCATTCGTCTCATCCTTTCTGCTGCTTACATTGCCACTGGAGCTACTAACATCCACACACACAATAAATAAAAATAAAAAACACACACATAAAAAAAATCAAATATAAAAAAATTAGGGGAAACTCAAATTTAACATCATTACCATCACTCTCTAAAAATAACTTTTTGGGCATAAATAAATGAGACAGTGACTCTTGCATTAAAAAAAAATTTCCTGCGTATCGATTAAAAAGTTAAAAATTTAGTAAAGGTAAGAGAAATCTCATGTCTTTTTTTAACCAACTAAACATTTGACCTTGATTCTTTTAAAAATTAAACAATATTTTAATATAGAAAAAACACATTATAGTTCAATACAGTAAGTGAAAAACAAAGATCTTATTTATTAGGAAAGGGGTGAAGGGAATATGACAGCTCTCAACTAAAAAAGGGGTGGGGGAAAGAGATGTTTAAAAATCATGGATTGTGAGAAATGAGCTGCAAGAATATAAAAATGTCTCTTAATTTCTCCCCGGAATCATCACTTAATTAGAACAGTTTAATAATTTTACAGTCTAATCATTTCAACTGCTCTGATTAACTTCTACATTGGATCCTAACCAAAATACTTTTCTGACTGGCTTCAGTTAACTTTTACCACATTAGTGATATTTGCCATAAACCCTTCTCAAGACTAAATTATTCACCCTCCACAGGTCTAACTCCCTTCTCTGTTGCAAGCAGAAACCTCCTTACCCTCTCTCCCAGATGTTTTCAGACCTCACAAGATCACTGTGGGCAAAAAGGCCACTGTGTATATTCTACGTTTAGCTGTTTAGACATATTCCTGTGAACAACTTTTCAAGAACCAAACTGTTCACAATGGGAGACATTCGAGAATCAAGGTTTGACTATACATTTATATTTTATATTCAATGCATTGAATCAGTGATTCTGAATGTCACCAAATTAGACAATTGGAAGCATATGTTTAAAAATTCATAAATTATGGCCTGTACTTTAAAAAAATATAAAGGTCATGAAAGACAATGACACACTGAGAATCACTCCAGATAGAGAAAACTAAAGAGATATGGTAACTAACTGCAAAGGGTGAATGATATTTTGAAAAAATCTTTTTCCCTTGCAATAAAAGACATTGTTGAAATATGAATAAGGTATTTGGATTAGAAAATGGTATCAATGTTAATTTCTAGATATATATAGCTTTATTGTGGTTATATGTGTGAAAATGTCCCTGATCTTAGAAAATGCACATTTCTGTAGCTAGCATTTAGGGGCATAAAGAGCATATGCCTAAAAATGACTTATTTTATTCAAAATAACACCAGTTTTTGTGTGTGTTTGTGTATCATATACATGTAAATATTGGGGCAATTAGCAGTTCTCAGTATTACTCTTACAATTTTCAAAAAGTTTAAAATTATCTCAAAGCAATTAGAAAAACTAATAAATTTTATAAACAACTGGTGTTTAACACTACCTTTAGCTTACCTCTTTTATTATCAAGTTTAGTTAGTATTAATATGTAAAATAGCAGTGTCTGGGATATATTTTTTTGGCTACTAAAAAAAATGAGTACATTATCAATTTTGGGAAAATATTGAGAGATAAATGAAGTTAAAAAGGTAGCCTGAAATTTGAGTTCATCAGAATCACTTAAAAGGTTTGTTAAAAATATATTTCTAGCCTGGCTGGCATGGCTCAGTGGTTGAACCAGGAAGTCATGGGTTCAATTCCAAGTCAGGACACATACCCAGGTTGCAGGCTCCATCCCCAGTAGGGGGCGTGCAGGAGGTAGCCGATCAATGATTCGTTCTCATCATTGATGTTTCTATCTCTCTCTCCCTTCCTCTCTGAAATCAATAAAAATATTTTTTTTAAAAAACCGTATTTCTAGGCCCCACTACCAGGATTCCCAATTCAGTAGTTCTAGGGTAATGCCCAAAAATTCGCTTTGCTGAAGTTGCCTGAGAACTATTGCCTAAAGATCAGTGTCAGGTATAGAACTAAGTACAAGCTTTCCAAGAACAGAGGAACTGTTTTAACCTACTAGGCATATCACATTTTACTTCAATGGGTTGGATGCCACAGTTCATTATCTGTGAGAAGAAAGAATAAATGCAAAGGGCTCCTAAGATCGGCGAAACAACCTGAACCCTTCATTACTAAATTTCACATTTTCAGTTCTTATGACAAATAGCCAAACTGGAAAGAGAAATAAAATCATAAAAAGGACAATCAGATCCAGGAACAAAAAATTAAAAAATCTGAAACAGAAATGTGGTAAATAGAGGATGAAACCATTTGAATCCCTAATCAGTACCTTCACTGCCAATTCTAGTAGATTCTATCCAATTAAACTTGTTGAGTATAATGTAAATAATTTCTTCTAGTTATGTAGGATCTTCTAACTCTCTTTAAATTTCCAAGAAATTTTCTAAGAAACCTCAAAATATTTGGTTGATTCCAACAGATTAGAAAACGAAAGAGTACAGAGGTGGGATGGTCAAGTTTTTTAAAACTATAACTTTCAACAGAGATGAATTCCCAGGGAACAAAATACCTTTCTTCTCTTGCTTCAGGGCTGTTCTGTGATGTAATTGCAGTATCTTTTTTCTTTTCTTCAGGATCTTTATCAGTTGATGGTCCATCTAAAAATTTATGAAATACTTAAGTTGTTAGCATTTGTTAAAAACAAAACAAAACAAAACTGAACTACTACATGTTATCAGGCTATTTATGAAACAAAAAACCCAAAATCCTAAGTTTTCAATAAGAAATTAAATTTATGTAAGCTGTTCTTTTATTATATGTACTTGGGTATTTGTTACAATGAATGTTTGTCAGTATTCCCAAATAAACTCCCCCATTTGGTGGAAACCATATATTTGCATGCCAATGGATCCTAAAAGAGAGGAAAAAGTATAAAAAGGGAAGGAAATAATATGGAAAAAAATAATAGCACTGTCGTAACAATGAAAGCACTAAGTATATATAGAAATATTATTTTAATAATTTTTCATGAAGGCAAAAAATTTAAGGTGGTACCCAAAATACAAATAAATGTTTCAGGGGTAGTAACAAAAACATTTGCACAGAAAGTCCTTCATGATTAGTAAAGCCTACCCAGCACTTCCTCAATCTTAAGTAATATGTAAGGTAATACAGAGTGCTCAGGCTTTAAGCCTTAAGGAGGGGAACAATTAAAACTCGGGAATAAAGCACATAAAATAGATTGGGCCAATGCAATATTTAAGCCCTGAAAAGAAACACTCATGTTTAAGTCAAACAAAACAGCCTCGAAGCTGGGTTCAGAAAATGCTTGGATCTACCGAATAATTTTTTATCTCTACCTAAGTAATAAGAGATATACAAATAATTCCAGTCTCCACATCTCTGCAGAGAATACTGAAGAACACACATTCAACTGTACATTAGTAGCGCTGAGCCAACTTTCAAGCATATCCTCATCGTCCTCCCAGCCTGAGCCATTCAACCCAAATCTCCGGCAGTGAAGCATGAGCATCAAAATTTTAAAGTTCCTCAGATGATTCTATCAGCTCTTCTGGATGAGCAACTGAAAGAGTTTGGTCCAAATCTTAATTCTAGAATTTATCTCGTAAAGGTTAGGGTTACCAAACCTGAAGTATAATTCAAATACCTTATACTAAGTGTGTGATTTAGTTTTCACATACTCGTTTTACTGCCCTATTATTCTCTAAAATTCACCTAGAAAAGCCCCAAACATAAAGATGCTGTAGTTATGAAGAAGAAAACAAAGATCAATAATGATATTAAAGAATACAACAAAGATTAAGAAATATTTCAAAAGTAAAAGGTCAGAGACCTGCCCGGTGTGCGTACTGTTAGCGCACTGGCCTACGACTTCCCGTCAAGAGCACACGCCTGGGTTGCAGGACTGACTGCTGGCCATTGGGGCACATGCGAGAAGCAACTGATCAATGTGTCTCTTTCACATGGATGTTTCTCTCTCTCTCTCTCTCTCCCCTCCCTTAATGCTCACTCCCATTCTCTCAAAAAAATCAGTGGGAAAAAATATCCTCAGGTGAGGATTAAAAAAAATTAATAATAGGGTAGAAAGCATTTGAAAGGTGATACAACAATGCAATACTGTCTACCAAGGATCCAAAGCTCTCAGAAAAGCAATAAAACTGATTGTACAACTGCTCCGGCACAGTATAAATCAGAAAGCAGAGCAGTAAGACGTGTGAAGAGCCTTAAAAACATGTCCATTATCTGAACAGTGCTGTGGGTGATACAGCACAGCTGCAGAGAAGTGCTCCAGCTCTGGACTCAGGCTTTCTGTGAACAGATCTGCCTACTGGATCCAATCCAACTGTGCATAAAGTGCTTAATCTCTCAGTGCCTCAATTTCCTATCACAAAATGAGGGTTATAGTAGCACCTAGCACACTGGAATGTTGGGAGGATTAAATGCACTAATAAAGATCAATGCTTGGCACATCTTAAGTACTCAAAACTGTGCTACCTAGTAGCAGGAGTAGTAAACCTTCTAGAAATATACTAGGAATAACATCCTAAAGAAAAAGCTGGATATTGGGAGGATGAGGACACAATTGTAATACCTTGACCAATAAAGAAATTAAAAAAAAAGAAAGAAAAGAAAAGGCTGTAGTTAGAAAGATATTCATCAAGATATTATTTACAATAGCCATGAAGTTAAAAACAAATCTAACAGGCAAAGAATTAAATTGTATAGTCACAAATGGATTATTTGGAAACCAATAAAAATGAGTTATGATTTTAAAAATACAAAAAATATTTTCATTAAAAAGACATTATAAATACAGTGGAACCTCGGTTCTGGAACTTAATTCATTCTGAAAGGCTGTTTGAAACTGAACCATTATTTCCTGTTAAAAATAATGTAAATTGAATTATTCCATTCCAGGCCCCCTGTTTTAGCCTTTCTCATATACATGTCTAATGTACTGTTTAATCTAAATAAACACTTTTTTTAAAAAGGATATGAAATATAAATGAAAATTTAATAAAAGGACATAAAGTATAGAGTAAAAATGAGAATTTAATAATTATAATAAGCAGCAGCCAAAGCCAAAAAGCACTAATATATTCACAGAATCTTATATTACATTTTGTTATCCTAAGACCAAACAATTAAATATTATAGGCTTAATAATTTTTAGTTTATAGTTACCAAGTTCTTATAATATGTTTTTATTACTACTATTGTGGCCTTTGAGGTTCAGTTTTTCTACTTTCTCTTCCATATATAACCAATAACTGATTAGCGAAATGACTAATTCCAGGGCTGGGACAAGGAAGATGGATGAGACTAATACATTTTGTGATACCAAAATGTGAGAGTGAAAAAAAATAAATTGAAGGGGGCTTGTCAAAGGGACAAAGGAGCCAATTTAAAGAACTGTTCCCTGGTGAAATTTGGGACAATGTAAATATCAAAGTAAATATGAATGGATTATAATCCATTATATGTCCATTATATAGAAAAGGAACCATGTGTCCACACCAAGAATCCTATATAATTCTATATAATAAAAGCATAATATGCTAAGTGTCTGACTGTTCATGTGACCATTTGTTTGATGGTTCCACCAGTGGCTATGACGTGCACTGACCACCTGGAGGCAGATGCTCAGACTAGTAGGTTAGCTCACTGCTGGGGTCGGGCCAGTCGGGATGGGCCAAATGGGCCAGACATGCCCTGGAGCCTTTCTGTGGTCCCTCCCCAGCTGGCTGCTCTCCTGGGAGGACTGCAAGAGGGCACAAGCCAGGCCAAGGGACCTATAGTAGATAAATAACTGGGAGGTATAAAAGGACGGTTTTTTCTTATAGCAGAATGATGATTTATAGGTATTAAGGAAGTGACAGAGAAAAATCACTATTTTGCAACTGTCACTATAAAAAACGATTTGGGGAGAAGGGTAGGCAGTTCTAATGAGGAATAAGATAGTTTCAAGATCCTGAAGTATCTCCCACAGAATGCCTATTAGATACAAGAGGAAAAACAATAAATGATACAGTGTACACCATGACTGGGTAATCAAAATTTACATCGTCAATGCCATCAATGCCTCTGCGTCTCAGACCCCAAGAAGGATACAACCCACTTATGTAGCATTGTAACTGTGGATGCACAGTCTGCTCTAATCACGAGAAAATCGCAGATAAACCCCAAGTAAGTAACAGGCATTAAAGCAAAGGTTATAGCATGCTTATACTCTTCATGTCAATGTTATAAAAGATGTAAAGGACACTGGTACAATTGGAAAAAATAGCATATTCCCTGTAGATTAAAGTAGTATTCTCGTGTTACACTTCCTAAATTTCCTGTATAATGATTACATAAGAAAATAAACTTGTTATAAAAAAAAGACATGTCAGTATTAAAGGGTAAAGCATGACTGATGCAACATATTTGCCAAAGGGTCAGAAAAAATTATTTGTGTGTGAGTACATATAGAGAAAAAGAGAATATGATAAAACAAATACAAGAAAATTTTTTTAAGTACGCCAACCTTCTCTTTGAGGGGAAATAGTCTTCTTACTTAAAGAGGCAATCTAGTTAGAAATATTGAAAGACAAGAAAACTCCTAGTAAATTCAAGTGTTTAAATAAACCAGAACATCATAAATATACATAAAGGAAGATCAATTATACCTAATAACTTTTTCCAAGACTTGATGAGAGATTTTGCTAAAGATGTAACTTCTTCATCTGTACTCTGCTTGCGAATAGCATTTACTGACATTCCAATTCTTGTGGACTGCAAGGCAATGACAAAAAATTTGGTATTGAAGACATCTGAGTACTTTATGAACATTATCTATTAAAAAACTATGATGCATAGCAGTACATACCTGTAATAATTCCAGGGTCATGGGAATATTCTTAAGCTCCTTCAGCAAATCCAATGCTCCAGCCTATAAAGTAAAATAATTTCATATTGAACTTCCCAGACAGTAAAGCAAGAACTAGAAATTTAAATTTATGGTTTATTATCCACATCTCATTATAGCTCAGTTACACACACACACATATATATGTGTATGTGTGTACACAATATGTGTATAATAGAGAGGAAGAGAAAAGGAGAGTTTTACAAATATGGGCTGAAACTCAGTAAAGGATCACAAAATCCATTTACTGAGTCACAACCAGTACTTGTTAAATATTGCTTTGTGAAAGTTTATTTTCTTTGTTAAGTTTATCTTTATTGTTTAAACTATTACAGATGTCCCTTTTTTCTCCCATTGACCTCCCTCCCCCCACTCTTGTGCCCTCCCCAGCCTTCACCCCACTATTGTCTGTGTCCATGGGTTATGCATATATGCATATGAGTTATTTGATTAATCTCTTCCCGTCCCCACCCCCACTCCCTTCCCTCTGAGATCTGTCAGCCTGTTTTGTTGTTCATATTGTCCTATATTGTTTATTTTATTCATTAGATTCCACATATAAGTGAGATCATGTGATACTTGTCTTTCTCTGACTGACTTATTTCTAGGTCCCTCCATGCTGTCTCAAAGGGTAAGAGATCCCTCAACATCACTAACCATCTGAGAGATGCAAATTAAACTAAAACAATAATGAGATACCACCTCACACCTGTCAGGATGGCTACCATCGTTAAATCAACAAACAAGTGCTGGTGAGGATGTGAAGAAAAAGGAACCCTAGTACACTGCTGATGGGAATGCAGACTGGTACAGCCACTAGGAAATCAGAGTGGAGTTTCCTCAAAAAATTAACTATGGGGAGAAACAAGATGGCGGCATAGGGTAGACACCGTATATGCAGCTGTGAACAACTATTTCAGAAAAACCACGAAAAGAACACACGGTCACCACTCGCACCCACAGGACGGCTGGCTGAGTGAAAATCCTACAACCAGAGAAGAGTCTGAGACTCAGAGCAGCAGCGGAAGCAAAGTACAGAGGTACGGAGGCGCGTGCACGGGCTCGGGGAAGGGCTGGTACCGGAGGTCGCGGTTCTTTACCAAAACGGAGAGAGCCACAAGTCCCCAGCGGCTCTGAACTCCAGCTCCAGACGAGTTTCGGAGGTCCCACAGACACCCAGAGACTAGCATCAGAAGGAAATCCAAAACGGGTTTCTCTCAGCATTGCTTACAGCAAATATCGTGGGACACAGAGACCTGGCGTCTCTCAGCGCAGGGCTGAGAAGCGCCATAGCTGTTTGCTCCGCCCCGCCCGGCGAACTCCCCGAGGCCCCGCCCCTCCCAAGTGCGTCAGAGGCTTCTGCAGCAACGCCTCCTTAAAGATACAGGAACCAGCCCCACCCAGTGGCCTGAGAGGGACTAACCTAAACAAAACAGATCCTCAAGGAACACACCCGGGGCAGATGCAGTGAGCATAAAAGCTTCACTGAAACAACTCTTGCCCCATAAGGGTGTCTCCAGCACAGAAGTTCTCCCACTGTAGACACAGCTGACTCTCGTAACCAAGTGGCTTAGAGGTTAATCCCTCACAGTGATCGCCTAAATCAGAAAGTGAAGAAGCCACAACGATGAGACGAAACAGGTCACAAATGAAAGAAATGGAGGAAAGAAAACGACAGGATA
>PVJC01030843.1:0-14516 GCA_004026665.1 Murina feae
TATCAACATTAGGGGGTCATTCCTTTGGGTTAAGAAATCTTGTCTGCCAAAAAGACTACACTCAAGACTTTATTCATAGAACACATTATCTGCCATTAACAGTATTTTAAAATACAGTAAATAATGTTTCATAACTTTAGAATTGTATTGTCTGCAAATATAAGAAACTGACTTTAGGCTTGTTTAAGAAGAAAACAGTAATTTATTATACAGTGCCATGTGGGCTAAAAAAGCTGAAATGAGATGATTAGGTGCCTTCCTAAAACTTTTCTGTAACTCTCATATTTGCTTGTCTCTATAAGGATTTCTTTTTTTTTTTTCTATTTCTCTCACTCCTACCAACCTGTTCATTTTGCCTTTTTCTCTGGTCCATATGGTTCATTAAAAGTGCCTTTCCCACAGACAAAGAAAAGGAGAATATCTTCCCTTTCAGTCTCAATTCCAAAATTCCTACAGAGATCATTTGTTTGCCTGCACTTGTGTGAGTGGCCCACACCCTGATTGGAGTTACAATTACTAAGAGTCAAGGTCACACTATGCATGATAGTTTTCAGAGTCTACCTGTTGATGAAGGTCAACAGCTAAAAGTGGTATCAGGAGCTAGGGCAGCATCTTCACAATGCCTCTGTATTGAACGTATTTTTCAATCTAGATGTAAAAATTAGTAATTACTTAAAAAAAGAAAAAATGCAGAAAAATCTAGGAAAATGCAGAAAAATTCTGATCTCTTCTCTAGAGATAATTGCTGTTAAACTTAAGGTGTTTACTGTTAAACCTTAGCTATTAACACCATAACAAGAATGTGTTAGGGAGGAAACGTTTTTCCTCTATTCTCTTACTTTCTGTACTGGGGAGCCTGTGAATTAAACATATCATGGAAAGAGAAAAACAATATTTAATCACAACGATGTGAGAGTTCACAAAATGTTCAAAAGGGTGGTAAGAATTTGGGGATTAAATACTATCTTAATAGAGGAAGGAGAAGAAGAGAAAGGGTAATTAAGCAAAAATAAAAACACTTTTTAGAAAGATAAAGGACCCTTAAGAGGACACATGAGAGATATAATAGCTTTGTGACAATGTGTAGGTTTGGGGTAAAGACTTCTCACCTCCAGTGATCAATCTTTTCTCTTTGCTCACAGAAAGGGGGTTTATGATACCACCTTTTAGGAGACATTGCTTTTAGACACTAGAAATTTCAGGACCTCAAATGCCTTCTGCTCAAAATATTTTTATTTCACTGTGGCACATTCTGTACCCCTTCGGATGATATAATGTGATAATTCTTTTAGAGCAAGTAGGAGGTTCAGAAGAAAAGTGGGTCTGTTTATATAAAAGTTACAAAGCCAGAAAATGTTCTGAGCAAGGTCAATTTCTGGGAGGGAGCCTGGCAGAGAGTGCAGCAGGCAGGAGGGCAGAGAGCAAAGGGGAGACAGGACAGACAAGCTTTGTGAAGGACAAAGGGTCCTACAAGTGCCAGTCCAGGTGGTTCCTAAAAACACACTGGTGAGATGAGCATGACGGTTGGCTTTAGCTCTTGTGGGATATAGAGACTAAGAGGGATTTCTTTCAGAGTACAACTTCTGGAAGGAGTGCCCCAAACACACCTTCTGCTCTCTCAGCAGATCCCGCATGCATTGTTTGCAAGCCAAGCCTGCGCAGTCTGGCAGAGGCACCCACTTGAGATGGGTAGGAAAGGAGTGTGTCCAGCACATTGCTAGCACCTCAACAAGCAGAAGCTGCTGGAGGTTACCACTGGAAGTTTGCTTAGATTAGCAGTCAAGATCATGGACACTGGAACCAAACTTTAGGATACAGAATCTGCTCCTGTGCACACTGACTGCTAACCTCCATGTACCTCATTTTCCTCATCTGTAAAGAGGAAAAGAAACAATCTCCTACATTTTTTATTTTAAAAAATGGAAATTAAATGAGTTAATATATCATAAGTACTTGGAATATTTATTTATTTATTTATTTATTTATTTATTTATTTATTTATTTATTTATTTTGGGTAGAAACTACTTAAGAGCCATTAGGCAAGTGGTTCATGCTATTCTACAGCGTCTTCAGACTATTGTAAAAAAAAGAAAGAAAGAAAAAATTCTATGAAGAACCAGTGGGTTTTTTGTTTTGCTTTTGTTTTTGTCTCTGATTAAACAAAAGCCATTGATTCTCATCAGTTATGCAAATTTGCACAGTCACATCCATGAAAGATGCACAAATGATTCAGAGTTCAATTGTGTGGGGGGGAAAAGAAGAGAGGTGTGAATGGAACATTAATTTTGCTTCTGTGTATTGCTACAGAGCCAGTCTGGTTCTGTTCCTAATGCTATGGGTGTGACTCCTTAATTTGAAAGCTTCCTGAATATGGTATTACAATGCCAAGCATGTTCTGCAAGATGATCTGAAAATTGTTGTGGAAGCTCAACCTGGAGTTCATTTCATTACCTTTTCCCAATGCTTTGGAAATTATTTGTGTATTATCTACATAACTTACAGAATACCTTTTTCTACAAACTAGCTAGAGTAGGTTCTCTGGTTAAGAACTCAAAACCAGGCCCTAACTGGTTTGGTTCGGTGGATAGAGCGTCGGCCTGTGGACTCAAGGGTCCTAGGTTCGATTCCTGTCAAGGTCATGTACCTTGGTTGCAGGCACATCACCAGTAGGGAGTGTGCAGGAGGCAGCTGATCGATGTTTCTCTCTCATCGATGTTTCTACCTCTCTATCCTTCTCCCTTCCTCTCTGTCAATAAAAAATTATTTTTTTTAAAAAAAGAATTCAGAACCACAAAAATCCTTTCTAGTTTCTCCCTTGTAAAACCCTCAGCTAGACATCCCTATTCAGTTTTCAAAAGGAGCTAAATTTTAAAGTGTCTTTGATCCATGAAGGATTCCCACCAGTTTTAATTGAAAATTTGCATTAGTTCAGAAAAACTTATTAAAGCATACTCTGTGCCTTAAACTCTGCTGGATCCAGAGCTAATAAAAATAAACACAACCTGATTCTTATCTTTAAAAAATTTTTATTTGTGAACAAAATGCACATGATTAATTAATAAATACCTTTGATAAAATATTTTTTCTTATGTCATTTACTATATAGTTAGCAATGTACAATTCTGGAAAAATGGATCTTTCTCCTCTGAAATCGTGATATGGTTGGTTGACTTGTACTTCTGCCACAGTATTGATCATATATCTTATAGCTGTATCTGTGAGTGTATGTGATACATGTAGTTCTGTGTATACATGCTTTATCTTCTCATGTGTTAGCTCTCTGGGGTAGGCTCTTATGTTATTTATTTCTCTTTCCATCACTACTTTCGTACACAGTTGGTACTCATAAATAGTTACTGAGTGAAAGAATGGCCAAAGTACCCAACTGTACCAGAAAAAAAACCCTAAAGATCCTGTAGAAAATCAGGCAGAAATACCTCCCCTTTATAGAGTTCTTCTCTTAATCAAGCTGCCTACACATCCCAACGTATTTGCCAATTAAGAGGTAATTATTTGTCATTTTGTTGTTGCTGTCCAGGCATAGTACTAAGGAACAAGACAGTCACCTACCCAGGGAGCACATGAAGTGAGAACTTCCTGCTTCTGTCTTGTTTCCCCAGCCCTGCAGGGGACTATGTCTGCCTAGTGCATGCCAGCCAGTGCCTGTGAGGAATAATGGAGTTTTTCATGCACGAGTGCTCCCAAGGCAGCTTTTTAAATTCCCGACACCTAGGGCATGCCGCAGATCCATTAAATTAGGAACTCTAGAGGTGAGCCCTAGACATGGATTGGTAGTTTGTGAAACTCACAAAGAATTCTCATGTTAGGCTGGAAACACTGCTCTAATGAGTTAATGGTTTCATATACTTTAATCTCGTCTATCTGTAAAAAAGTCTTGAAATGAAAGGTGCTCAACTTTGTTGTTTTCGAACCCTTTGAAAGAGTTTGTGATGTGAATAAATGAGTAAATAAGGCATCTTTGAAGCATCCTCAAAGTGAGAGAACTTAACTCTCATGTATAAAATTGTGTGCTAGTAATTGGCTTTTAGTAGTCTGAATCATTCTAATCACCTAATCCACTCTCTGCATTATTCTAAATTAAGTATCTATGTTGTCTATTTGAACAAAATACTATTTCAGAGTTGATGGCAAATTCCCTAACTGAAACAAATTTTATTTTATTCCAAATAAAAAGTAATCAGTTCCTTTTTTTAAAAAAAGTGCCCCAAACTAAACAGCAGCCTTGTTTTCATTTTAAGTATCTTTTCTTCGATTAATGTAATGAGTTTCTTTTCACTGAAGAAGCACACATTTCTAATTGAGCTCATCCCTATGTCAATCAATAATATCAAGTTTATATCAGGTTATAAGGATACAGCTAGGAGACAATTTTAGCCGGGTGTCTAACTTCAGATTTTTGTATGCCCTCTAAATCTTAATATTTTCCCTGTTCCATAGATTTTTTTCCTAGACAGTAATGCTTTTCTAACTTGTTTTTAATTGTTCCAGAGAGGAAGAAAAACTTTAAAATCTTACAATTCACTTTCCTTCCATACCACCCAATTTTGCATGACAACTTTCCCCTCCTAATTAGAGTCCTTGACTGTTCTCTCCACTTGCTTCTGTTTTGTTTTCTACTTCCTCTGAGTTTGCTGATTTCATCCATTCCTCAAGGCCCAACGCTATAAAAACGAGAGTGGGAATCCTGGAAAGAGGTCTGAGTGTTCTGCTCTCCAAATTGGATCGCAGAGGTGACTGCTAACCTTCTCTGCACCTGGAAAGCCTGGCTGGCTTGCTTGGTTTAAAAATTCCCAAATGGCCTCAATTTTAATCCAATCTGTTCTCTTCCCATGCACTGGGTGCAAATATTTATGTAACGAAGAACCTGTGCATCAAGATTGAATATAGAGGAGTGGAAAATGCTCCTTACTAGCCAGGTGGTCTCAGGCAAGCTAATGTTTGTGTTTCATAATTTCTAAATATTTAATACTAGATGCCTGGTGCACAAATTTGTGCACCAGTGGGGGGGGCCCTTGGCCTGGCCTGTGGGATCAAGCCCAACCTGGCTCTCTGACATCCCCTAAGGGGTCCCGGATTGTGAGAGGGTGCAGGTCAGATTGAGGGACCCCACTGGTGCACTGCATGATCGGGGCCGGGAAGGGATGTGGGATGATGGCAAACTGGGAAGGGAATGCAGGAAGGTTCCAAGGCTGTGTCCAGCCTGTCTTACTCAGTCTCGATCGACCAGACCCCAGCAGTAAGCTAACCTACTGGTCAGAGCATCTGCCCCCTGGCAGTCAGTGTACATCATAAGGACTGGTTGATCGGTCGTATGCCCCCTGGTGGTCAGTGCATGTCATAGTGAGTGGTTGAGCAGCCTTAGCATATCATGCTTTGATTGAACGACTAGCCTGTCAACCAAACACTTAGCATATTAGGCTTTTATTATATAGGATGGGAACAAAAATACTTAATTCCCAGGCTCATTAAAAAGATTGGAGGTAAGTTATATAAAGTAGTAACAGCAAAGTGCCTGGCACATGCCATAACCCCTCAGAAAATGTTATTTCCTATTCTTGTGTTGTTATTATGATTGCTAGAATAACACAAGTGAATACACGATCAGGATACATTCTTCATCTATAAATACTGGATTTAAAATAGCTATTTACAGTTTTGTAACATAGGAAACATTAAGTGATATATATGAAAATGATTTGCAGTTTATAAATCACCATGAAATGTTAACTATTATTAGTAGCTTATTTATTGTACTTCATACTAATGTAAACTGTTTTGACTTTTTAAAAGCACTTCATAGTAATGTGAACTATTATGACTTTTTAAACATGTCTTTACTAACCAAACTCTTGGGAAAATATATAGGGGTGTTAGCTAAATTAAAACTATAAAACTTAACAACTACAAGTCCCATAAGGAAATTAATTTTCTGAAGCTGCTAGAGAGAGGGCAACCACATAGAGGGATGGAGGAGGTATTGGAGGAGCTGTGTCCAGTTACCAAGTTATAAGTCCTGTTTCTTTCCTGAAATTCCAATAAAGTACTGGAGATCCTGAAACCAGCATAGATTTTGGGTTTGTTTTGTTTGTTTTTCCCCCAATTACATGCTCTGTTGTTTCCATTCTCACCCCCTCAGGTTATCTCATTTCATCCTCTCTCTCTTAAAAAAAATCCACTTTGGAATACATTTCTGAAGCTGACATTCTGATGTCAATCCATGTTAAATTGGCCACCCACTGAATATTGTCAAGATTGGAGATGATTTATATGACTGCTAAACTTCAGTTGAACTCAAAAAAGAACTACAACTGAAATACTAGGAGATTAATTCCTATTTGTATTCTTTGCTGAAGATAAAAGATTCCAAATTTGGCTAGAGTTAGTCTATATGCATTGTAAGTGATGCATAAGCTGAGTTAATAAGTTATTTTTTAACAAAACCTTTTTATTGCACTCATCAATGTTTATTAAAAATGAACAAATAGAAGAATATAAAATTATAAAATAAATACACAAATAGAAGAATATAAAAATATAAAATTATAGTTGCCTACCCAGAGATAACCACTTATAAAATATGATTTTATATGCCCAGAAATAAGGCTACATAATGGTTACACATATAATGGTGTATGATTATTTTAATTCCCAAGCACCTCTGAGAAGAATTAGTAGTTGTAACATACTAAAAACAGGGTCATAGAACAACTGTTGCTAGAATAAGATTTGCTGTGTGGGGAAAAACAAAAAGCAAACAAACCTCAGATCTCAATGCTTTTGTGCTATTTCTGGTGACATCATAGCATGTGTCACAACAAAAAGAGAATTTAGACACTGTGCTTTGGACCATTAGGAAATGGTCCCTAAAGAGGGAGATAAGGACATACATTAAATGGTGATAGATAAAGACTAGAAAGTAGTGAAATGAATGAAGGATGTTTCCACAACAATTGGGCATGGATACAATTAGATTTGGGCCTGATGAATCTCCTATTCCAAAGAATGAGACCATGTTTGGAACTTTCATGGAGACTTTGAATAGCTACCACATAAAACGAAAATGCCATAATGAATGTTAGACATATGTACTGGTTTGCTAGGATTGTCTTAACAAACCACCACAAACTGAGTGGCTTAAATAATAGAAATATATTGTCTTACAATTCTGGAGGAAAGAAGTCCAACAGCAAAGTGTTGGCAGGGTTTGTTCCTTTAAGAGCTGAGAGAGAGAGTCAGTCCTGTGCCTTTCACCTAACTTCTGATGGTTGTTGGCAATCTTTGGTGTTCCTTGGCTTGTAGAAGCCTCATGCCAATCTCTACCATCTTCTCATGGCCTTCAGAGTATGTGTGTCTCTGGGCTCAAACTTTCCATTTTATAATGACAACTAGAGGCCCAGTGCACAAAAATTTCTGCACTTGGTTTTTGGGGGGGTACCTCAGCCCGGTCTGTGCCCTCTATCAATCTGAGAACCCTCGGAAGATGTCCACCTGCTGGCTTAGGCACGCTCCCCAGGGGATTGGGCCTAAGCTGGCAGCCAGACACCCCTCTGGCAGTCAGAGGGCCCTCGGGGGATGTCCACTTGCCAGTAGGAAGCAGTCCTAAGCTGCAGTCAGATATCCTTAGCTCTGCTGAGGAGGCAGGAGAGGTTCCCACTACCACAGCTGTGCTGGCAGCTGGCATCCTGGCTTGTGGCTGAGCAGAGCTCCCACTGTGGGAGTGCACTGACCACCAGGGGCAGCTCTTGCATTGAGCATCTGCCTCCTGGTGGTAAGTGTGTGTCATAGTGACCAGTCATTCCCAGTCGTTCTGCTGTTAGTGTCAATTTGCATATTATCCTTTTATTATATAGGATAGAGGCCTGATGCATGGGTGGGGGCCAGCTAGTTTGCCCTGAAGGGTTTCCTGGATCAGGGTGGGGGGTCCCACTTGGGTGCCTGGCTAGCCTGGGTGAGTGGTTTATGGCTGTTTGCAGGCTGGCCACAGCCCCTTCAGGGAGGGGTCCCTGCTGGGGTGCCTGGCCAGCCTGGGTGAGGGGCTGATGACTGTTTGCAGGCTGGCCACATCCCCTTCAGGAAGGAGGTCACTGCTAGGATATCTGCCTGGCCAGCCTGGGTGAGTGCCTGATGGCTGTTTGTAGACTGGCCACATCTTCTTCAAGGAGGGGGTTCCTGCTGGGGTACCTGGCCAGCCTGGGTGAGTGGCTGATGACTGTTTGCAGGCTGCCCACATTCCCTTCAGGGAGGGGGTTCCTGCTGGGGTACCTGGCCAGCCTGAGTGAGTGGCTGATGGCTGTTTGCAGCAAGGCTGGCTGGAATTTAATTAACTTCTAAAGTTGAAGCTTTGTTGCTTTAACCGGAGCTCAGGTCGGGTTGCCCCTGACAACCCAGGCTCCCAGCACTTCCTTGAGCCCAAGGCTAGAAGCAGGTCTCTGGGGTTTATTTATCTTCTATAATTGAAACTTTGTTGCCTTGAGCAAAGGCCAGAGCCAGCCTAGGCAGATAGGAACCTTAGCTTCCTGCATCGCCAGGGCAAGCCTCCTGCTTGTTCCAGCTCCATGGCTGTCGGCTGCCATCTTGGCTGGGTTTATTTGCATATAGTCACTCTGATTGGCTGGTGGGCATGGCTTGCCTGGTGGGTGTGGCTTAGATGTAAGGGAGTGAGGGTCAATTTGCATATTACTCTTTTATTAGATTAGATTCATTAGTCATATGGATCAGAACCCATTCTAATGAGCCCACCTTAATATAACTTCTTTTAAAATAAATTTTATTGATTTTTTACAGAGAGGAAGGAAGAGGTATAGAGATTTAGAAACATCAATGAGAGAGAAACATCAATCAGCTGCCTCCTGCACACCCCCTACTGGGAATGTGCCCGCAACCAAGGTACATGTCCTTGACAGGAATTGAACCTGGGACCTTTTTAGTCCACAGGCCGACACTCCATCCACTGAGCCAAACCGGTCAGGGCAAGGGAATTCTACTTTAATGTGTCTTTTTTTTTCTTCTGAATTTCTGTGTAAGAAGTATTTTTTAAAAAATGATTTCACTGCTGCCCTAGCAGTTTTGGTTCAGTGAATAGAGCATTGACTTATGGACCAAAGGGTCCTGGGTTTGTTCTGGTCAAGGTCATGTACCTTGGTTGCAGGCTCCTCCCTGGCCTGGGCCCTGGTCAGGGGCATGCAGGAAGCAACCAATTGATGTGTTTCTCTCACTTCAATATTTCTCTCTGTCTTTCCCTCTCTCTTCCCCCCTCTAAAAACCAATGGAAAAAATATCCTTGGGTGAAGATTTAAAGAAACATAGTTTTACTGCCTTAAAAATTGAGAAATAATGAAATTCAAAATCAAGCTAATGGTAAAGATTGATGGAGTGAAGAAAGTGTTCTGGAATTAGTGAACAATGATGGTGCCACAACTTTAATAAAAATCACTGGATTATACGTATTTAAAAGGTAAATTTTAATGTATACAAATTATATCTTTACTTAAAAATGCTTATTAAATCTTATCATGAGTAGCTCATTAAAGTAAGTTTAAGCATTTTATAATCCTAATATTGCCCCCCCCAAGAAACATAAAAAAGGTAAAAAGCCACAAATAAAGATAAAAGCTATTTGGTGTTAATTATCCTTTAAATAAGACACATTAGGAAGATTTCCTTTAAAGAAAATATTGTGTTGTATCATTTTATGTCTTGCAAAGCATTAGGGATTGACTAAACTATAACAGGTATTCAATCCCTATATGCTAATGAAGCCATACCAGTGAATTATGAGTCTAAGTGTTAAAAGCAGCCACATTTGCATGTGACTTTAGTCTTGCTCCGTGTAGCCTTGTGACTGCAAAGATTTCTATCTCTCTCTAGCCCTGCAGAAGTAGGGTGGTTACAATAACTATTGTAAAGAGTTTTAATAAAGATATGTGATAATGTATGCAAACCACTCATTGTAGTGTCTGCTATATAAGTGCCCAATAAATAGTAGCTATGTATTTATTACCATTATTAGTAGTAGTTGTATCATTGGTTATTATTTAATTAAGTAGAGGCCCAGTGCACGAATTCATGCACCAGTGGGGTTCCTCAGCCTGGCCTGTGGGATTGAGCTGAAATCAGCTCTCCAACATCCCCTAAGGGGTCCCAGATTGCAAGAGGGTACAGGCCAGGACGAGGTACCCGACCAGTATACGATTGGGTCTGGGGAGGGTCACAGGAGGGCTCCAGAGCATGACTGGTTTGTCTTGCTCAGTCCCGATCAGCCAGACCCCAGCAGCAAGCTAACCTACTGGTTGGAGCATCTGCCCCTGGTGGTCAGTGCATGCCACAGTGAGTGGTTGAGTAGCCTTAGCATATCATTAACATATTACTCTTTGGTTGATTGACTGGCCTACTGGATGACCAGACACTTTGCTTATTAGGCTTTTATTATATAGGATTATCCTTCTTCATGAATTACAGACAAGAAACAACTGTTAGAAAGGATGATAATGAAAGGGAATCCTTGTACACTATTGGTGGAAATGTAAATTAGTACCACCACTATGGAAAATAGTATGAAGATTACTCAAAAAATTAAGAGTAGTACTACCATATAATCCAACTATTCTACTTCTGAGTATCTGGAGAATGTGAAAACAGTAAATCAAAAAGATAAATGTACCCCTCTGTTCACTGCAGCATTATTTACAATAGCCAATATCGGGAAACGGCCTAAATGTCAATTGATGGATGAGTGGATAAAGAGGATATATTCAGCCATAAAATAGCAAATACCATATGATTTCATTCATATGTGAAATAATTTTTTTAAAAAAACACACCAAAGAGATAGAAAAACAAGAAAACAAACAAAAGCCCACAACTCACAGAGGAAGACAACAGATGGTAGTTACCAGAGGGGATGGAGGGAGGGGGAAACAGGTAAAAGGGACCATTGTATGGTAACAGATGGAAACTAGAGTGTTGGTGATGAGCATGATATAGTAATATATAACAGATGTCAAATTATAATGTTGCACACCTGAAACATATATAATGTTATAAACCAATGTTACTTAAATGAAAACAAAACTAAATGCAAAATTGAAAACTTAGTGAGGCTTTTATTGCATTGGTTAGCCAGCTATATAACTCCTTATCAACATTCACTTATTCAGTCAGGGAGTCAGTAAGTATTTATTGATCAGTATGTAACTTAACTTCTGGGCAAAGCCAGGTATCTGTGACCGACTTCTGGCATCAACCTTTGGCTCCGTGCCTACCCATCCTGATTTCAGGCACTCTGAGCCAGCTGTCTCTGTGCCCAGTGACATGGGCTTTCCGGTTGGCACTGTCTCCTGCTTTGATCTATTTGTTGTCAGCCCCCCTGACTGATATGTCAGTCTGCCTTATGACCAGCCCCAGGGTTTATGACCTTTGACTTGCAGTTTACATTAATGAACTGATTTGGAGTTCACATCAGTTGTGAAATCTCTTGAGCCAGTCATCTAGCTCCTTTGATGTAAATCTTGGCAACTGAGATCTATTTATTATGCTGGCTAAATGTGCTAGAACATCAGGCAAATATAATAAATTCTATGATCCTAAATTCTGTCTAAAAAGCAGTTCTATTACCTTGCTTTTAATATTTTCAAAGAATTAAAAAAATAAATGTCTAATTTCTGTGTGATAGTAGTATGTAATTTTACTGACATTGATCTCCTTTCCTTTCTTCTTTCTTTCCTTCTCCCATCTTCCATCCATGTCTCTCTCTCTTTATCTCATCTCTCTATTTATCTCTCTCTACCTAATCTTCTCCCTACTTATTATTTGAGTTCAGAAGTTATTTGACTTCCCTAGAAATACTCCAGTCATGACCAGCAGAAATGGTTCAGGGTTCAGCAGCTCAACAGCTGATTTTATCTCACATGCATTTTCCTCTGTCTCATACATTTTATAGCCTTATCAAGAAGAGCACTGTCTATATTCAAGTACCAGATTTAACCATTTTGCCATTTTAAATTCATCACTGGAGTTTATTCACCAAATAATTTAGTTAAGAATCCAGGTTTGTTTGTTTTTTATCCTTCCTTCAAAAGAGATTGGAACTTTTTAAGTATTGGAATGGTCCAGTAGAAATACATTGCCCTAAAAATTGAAGAATTAGTAAATTCCCTGTTACTGTTGGTTATTAAGGAGAAATCGTGCAGCAATATTTTGGAAAGATTACAGAAGAGTTTAATGTTCCAGGATGGATTAACTCAGTAGTTAGAAGAGATTTCAATTGACATTATCTTTTTATTCTAAGGTGTAGGGAGTGGCTATAGGGTTAAGCTTCGGACTGACCTGTTGGCAAAGCCACAAACAAGTCCTAGTTTAGAGGGCACAGCCCTTTTAGCATAATTAGGCTTGACCTTATGAAGCTCCCTAGATCTTATCTGGGTAGCTAATGAGGGAGATGCCACAAGTGCTACCAAAATAAGTGAAACTCACAAGAACATTGTAACTATGGAGACCACTACCTTGTTTACCTCTGGTTATAAAATAAAGGCTCAGCTTGCTGTCTGGATCTCTCTCTCTGTGGTCTTAGCCAGGCACAGGAAGATCCACCTAGACCCAGCTTATTCTCTTTGTCTATCTTTACATCCTTCCCTGCCCCCCTCCCCCGCCTCAGGCTCACCAAACCCTTGGCTGTACTGGCATGGCACACTAAGGTTGTACTTTAACCTATGTTAGCTTTCTTCCTAGTTAGAATGGGTATTCTTTTAATATCAATGTGTGTGTCCAATATATTCAATGCTACTTAAAGCACTATATCTTACACTTAATGTACCTGGTTGGTTAATTAATTTGTAAGTGCATTAGACCAAAACTAATAATGTACTAATGACAAAGTTCTAGTAAAATGCCTCAAATTTGTCCATGTGACTCTTAGGATCAAGCTTTGGGAACTTCTAGCCATTCCTTCTGCTTTGTCATATCTCTTCATTTCTATGGAGCTGTGCTTCCACTTATGGACCAGTGTGTCCATTAGGAATCTGTTGTCAACCCTCCATTTTAGTTTCAAGGCCAAATCCTCAATGCAGCTGAACTTTTGGAGTGAGGCTGATGGAAATTTCATTATGCAGCTTCACTCCTTACACTCTACTCTTCCCTCTGATTATGCAAAACTATGTCCAGAATGAACTCATTTCAATTAGTAGCCTGTCAACTCAGGGAGGCCTATTTAAAACAAATTAATTCCAGACATGCACTTGATAATTTAAAGACACCTGTAAATCCACAGCATAAGACTGAAATAGGAAACAGTTTCTAATGATGAAAACTATTCTGTGGTGACAAGAATTATAAGTCAGTTGATGGCCTCCTTTTACAGTGTATCCTTGGATCCTTTATTTCCTACTTTTGACAGTTGAAAAAGTCCGGGGTTTCTTCATTACAGGCAGCTGTATAGCCAGCCTTTGACTTCTGTTTATGGACCAGTAGGTCACATGGAGACTTCAGAAGGAATAGGCTCAGTGTGCTCGCGGTGTTCTGATTTACGACTTAAACAGTGGTCGCTATGCTATTTGTTCGATCAGTTCTCCAGTGTGCATTGAGAAGCCTGAATTGAGATTAAAATAAATAAAGTTCTATTTCGTGAGATTAGCTTTTTAAATTTTTCATTAGGTAAATTCTTTATTTTTAAAATATTGCCTCTTTGAGTCAATGTTTTAAGTGCCTATTTGATAGTTACTATGAGCAACAATAAGGTACACAAATAAAATGTCTGATTAACCTATTACTTTACAGAGTAAGAGGCAGAAGAGACCAATATCATATTTTCCATCAGACTTCCACAGAAAGGTAGAAAGCAATCTAATGATGATGATGAAGGCAATGCTGACCCAAGATAAAATAAAAAAAAAACATTTATTTTAGTTTAGTGCTGCACACTGCATCCTATATTGGTTCCACAACATAAAAAAATCCAATCTATAATAATAAAACCATGATATGCTAATTAGACAGGGCACCCTTCTAGAAGTCCTTCCTGACGACCTTCCAGACAAAGCCGCTGTGGGTGGGGGCCGAGGCAGCTGTTGTGGTGGTGTGGGCTGAGCATCTTGCATGAATTTCGTGCTTTGGTCCTCTAGTGTTAAATAAGAAGTATGGTGTGGAAGTTAACAAAATATGGCATTAATAAAAAATAAAATTCACTCTGTAGTTTCTATTTACTTTCTCTATAAACCTAAAACATTAAAAATTACAATAGTATTAGAGTCACCATTAGATCATAAATTCAATTAATTAAGAAAATTTTGATTACTGATTTAAAATTCTTAATTTAAAGGCCTTATTACTAGCTGAGAATGTATTAAGCTACACAAAATAAATAGCAAACTTAGAGGAAGATTCTAAGAAGATCTTCTTTAAATGTCATGTGTAAGAAGATTGATGTATATTTAGCATATTTTAATAAGGGATATTAACAAATTAACCTGTCAGACAGTCAGCTGGCATTAATGAAGCTTTC
>PVJC01030844.1:0-20934 GCA_004026665.1 Murina feae
GTTACTGTGTTGTGACCTGGAGTTCACCATTAAAAGGGTCACCCAAGCAGAGTCATGGAGTTTATTTGGTTATTAATGATTGTTGGCACATCCTATGCAATATATCTAAATTGAATTATGGTACCAGATAAAATTATAGATGGATATGAAGCTTGTGTATCATCCATTATCATGTGTAATCAATAAACGATTTACTATCCTCTTGAATGACAACTGTATGGATTTGGGACTGGCAGAGCTTTGGACTTTCCCTACCCACCACCCCTGATGTTGAATACTTCTAACAATTCAAGTTCAAAGCTTTGCCAGAGAATAGAAACCAGCTGCTGGCTAATGCCACCCCAAAAGTCACAGATTTTAGAGTATTTGTGAGAGTTTTTTTTTTTAAGTTGGCCAGCACCAGTAAGCAATTCTCATTCCTACACAAAATAGGCATACATTAAAGGAAAACTGCAGTTTCCCTTGTTCTGGTTGGGTGGGCCTTTATAGAGGTTTACAGATTTTAACCACACTAGTTGCCTATTTGGAAACAAATTATGCACATGTTTAGGAACCATACTGCTTACAAACATGATAACTGCAGTTTTCCTTTAAACATGGCACAAGATCACACAACCATCTTAAAATGTTAATTGTATGGAAAATGATTTCTAAATCTCTTAAGTTACATACTATCCAGTCATTGTTATTTGTATGTAGGTTCTTTTGAGCCCTCCCCTTTGCTACTTTCAGTGCCATTGTACTTACCTAGTAGCATAGAGATTTGTTTATCACTAGGACTGTATTTCATCCCATGGGTGTGTTCCTTGGAAGTCTGGGGGTGGGGTGGTGATGGGTGGGAGGTGGAGTGGAGGCGGGTGGGAAAGCATGGGTGGATGGATGATACAGTTCCATGGGTTTGATATTGGCTGAGTTTGCAATGGCAGGTGGAACCTTAACTATTGAGGGAGTTTGCAGATACCTCAGGATTCCTGACAAAGCCTTTAAAGATCCAGGAGAGATGTTCAGCTACTAGGAACTGCTAGCAAGTATAGCGCGAATGGCTCCGAGCTCAGACACTCTGCAGCTGAGAGTAGACACTTGTGGTATGTGGAGTACAGATAAGCCAGGGGCAGGCCACGGCACGCTCCATGAAAGCTAGGAGGGAGTGAATTTTCAGTGACCATCGCAAGGAAGGAGGCAGACAAAAGTAAGGCACACCTGACTCTTAGGACTAGCAGTCAGAACCAGGAGGAAAGGTTTTATTGCTATGCTGGTAGGTAAGAACAGATTTTACTTACATCCATATAGTTATGTAAACTCCAGTTTTCTGTTATATTTTCCTTAATATATTGAGCCAAAACTAGTCCAGTTAAGCTGAACTTGGTTTTTCTGGAGATGGATTCTTTTAAACTGACACCTTAGCCTTGGTGGATAATAATTGAAGGAAATGAGTGCTTTAACTGTATCTACTATGAATAATAAATTTTTGCCCCTTAATTTTTATTTCCTATTTCTTTGACCCATTTCCTTAAAACAGTGGCTCAAAGTAATGCTTTAGACTCTTCCCCAAAGTAATGGTGGGAGGGTTGGGTGGACCATTCATTAATTGGGGGGTGGGGGACTTAGCCTGAGATGGGACTTTATCTCAGAAAAGCTAGTTCTAAAGGTTGTTTGCTTTTCTAGGGAGGAGTCTGGTACTACAGGCTTATCAACACGTCTTAGAAACTCATCTGTCCAAGCTCATGGCTAAAAGGTAAATTTTTATAAAGTAATGATAAGTGATTAGTATTGCCAGAATAGAATGAATCTGCCTCAGAACCAAAGACTTCCTAATCTGATCTAAGAAATCCGTTAATAAAAGCAACTGGGATCCTAGTAAGAAGAATGGGAATCTTTCATCTGCTTGTGTAAATACTTCATAACTTTTTTTCTCTTTTCAGGAACATCCTTATGAGGACGACCTTTATCTGAGCCGATGTGTATTTCATTCTCACTGCCATGCAGTTTTCATTGGCTGTGTTGCAGCTTGAATTAATCATTCAGTTTTATGAATGGGCTTTTTAAATAAAATGCTTTTAACTTTGTTTCTTTCATTTTCTCCTTTTCATGATACTTAGGGTAAACTTGACACTGCACCCCTCAAGTTTGAGAATGAGAAATACAAGAGATGATATACCAGGTGTCTGCTAAACCGCAAAACTTATTAGCAGGGCCTTGTATAAAAAGTCATTGCATTTTGCACCTAGCAGTTAAGGTAGATGTTTTAAATCACAGGCTGGCATTCAGATTAACAAGGAAGGATTGGATTGTGGGAACTGAAATCTGAGGCAGGGCTGAATTGAGACGGGTAGAAGTAAGCTGGTAACTGTTGCTCCACTTGAGAACATTTTTTTCTAGTTGTGGCAAGAGAAATCAAGTTGTAAAAGCCAGAGCTGCCCCACTCCAGTCTTGCGAGAGCTATGCTTATCTGTTAAATTCTGCAAGGGCATAGTGGATGTCCTCTTTGGTGAACCAGTATGTATGGGCCAGGTATCTTAGGAAATATTAGCAAAGGCTTAAAATATTTTTCTCTATCTTTGGGAGGTCATCCTGCCTCAGTTTTAATCAGCTAAGGCAGGGTAGGATAGTAAGACAGGTGATTACTTAATCTCCATGTGTGACAAAGTTGCTAGAGATGGTTTTTCACAGGTGATTTGGTAGATAGAACTACTCAGACTACCAGACTTTACTTAGTACATTTCTTTTTTTTTTTTAATTTCCTGGGATGACTGGTTAATAAGAGCTGAAAGCATTCTTTTTGAACTTCTAACCCTGTCCAGTGTGGCTTGGTTGGCTGTTGTCTCATACACTAAAAGGTGGTTAATTCCACTCTCAGTCCCAGGTAGGGGGGCATGCAGGAGGCAGCCAATCAATGTTATACTCACATGGACGTTTCTCTCCCTCTAAAAGTAAAAACAATTGTATTACATTCTGTGTAGTTTGATGGGTGCTTTACGGATACAAGTTCGAAGAAGATAATTACCCTGTGCTAGTTCTTAGAAATAGGCTCACACCCAGTTTACTCTCCAAAAGCCTGTTCCACCTGCTTTAAGCACATAAGAAACAATGTATATGATGGTCTTTCTGGTGATATGTACATAAGCATGGCATTGTCCTCACTATGTCTTACTCTTTGAACCAGAGCTTATTAGGTGCTCAGTAAATTGAACTGTTGCCTTTATTAGCTGGATTGGAATGAAAACTAATGTCCCTTAGGGCAGCTTGCAGTTGCTAACTGGTGGTCCATGAGGTCCAAAAGGTTGACAGCCACTGGTTTAAGGAGACCTTGGAGCCGCAGTCACCATCTGGTGGTCCACAGACCACTGGTAGCCCATGAGGTCTGAAAAGTTTGCAAGCACTGCCTTCGGGGAGTAGTAAGTTTCTGAACAGTTAACCCCAGCCCCTGCCCTCTACAACTTGGTCCCACATGTTCAGTTTTTTGAGAGAACAAAAGTTGACAAGTGGATTCAGATTTATTAGGAATAGAAAGCTTTACATTACTTTCAATTCCCTAAACTTGGGCATGTTTTTCAGAATGTGCAGGTGTGGAGGTTCCACATCTTTGACCACTTTTCTGCTTTTGTCTCAACTGTAGTGTCGCTATCAGAATCTGGAAGTCAGGTTTCCCCATTGGAATGGAGCTAGTAAAGTTGAATAGAAGTACAAATAGAACCAAAATAAATGTGTAATTCAGTGCCTGAGAAGATTGGGAACCGCCCAACTCCAAGGAGATGAAAGTATGTCGGAGCCCCGAAGGCTTAGCTTGTGGACTGAGGGGTCCCAGATTCAATTCTAGCCTAGGGCACATCTCTGGGTTTTGAGCTTAATCCCCAGTAGGGGGCGTGCAGGATTCTCATTGATGTTTCTAGCTCTCCCTTCTCTGAAATCAATAAAAATAAAAAGTGTGTCGGAAAACTTGGATATGACATCTGAAAATTGTTTGAAGAAAATTACATTGAAAAAAAATTGTGTATACATACTAATAAAAGGCCCTTGGTCTTCAAGGATCTAGAAAAGGATGGGGAACAAAGTGTCTAACATAACAGGAAATAGAAAATTTTACAGGCCCTGGCTGGGTTGGGGGTTCAATCCCCAGTCAGGATACATGCAGGAATCAACCAATAAATGCATGGATTGGTGGAATGGTGGGTTAGTGTTTCTTTCCTTTCTATAATTAATACAAATTTTCAAAAAGGAAAAGTTCACCGAAATGTATATGGTGTTCTACTGTGGAGCAGGTTTTACTCAGACTTGGGTGTGAAAACCCCTAAACCGTAGACGTCCAATCAAATTCTCATTCCAATCAAGAGTTGCTCACTCGGTCGCCTTAGGGAGCTCTGGAATATTCCCCCTGACAGGCTGAGGGAGTCCTATGGAAATAGACAGGAGGAGGGAAATAGAAAAAAGGCTTGTGGGTATTCTAGGCTCCTGTGTTCCAAAAATTGACAAAGGGAAAGCCTAAATAAACCCCAAGGGCCTTGCATAGAAGGTCGAGCCAGCTTTGGCAGCAATCTCAGCTCTGTAACCGGGGCCACCAGAGGGTGGAGTTCCTCGGATCATTCACGGCCCCTGGCTCTAAAAAGGAAGGCGATAGATCGAATACTGCTAGGGCCAAAATGGTGTGTGCCACTCTTACACAAAGCAGTAGGGGAAAGAAATGAGCTTGGCAGGACTTGCTCCCCACCAAAACCAAGAAATGAGCTCCGCTTCATCACTCTCCCTGGAGAAGGAAGACACAGTGGAAAACTATTTCTGTAGAGTGCTTTATAAACCAAAGCTCAAACAGGAGGTGGAAGTTGGAGACTTGGGGAGCTGAGTCAGAAAGATTCCAGCCTTCCCCTCACACTTGTCTCACAGCAAGCCTCATTGAACACACCTTGGACCTAAAGTCAGGTTTTTTTCACTGTTGTCCTTTTCCGGGCCTCAGGGTCGGGGAGTTCCTTCATCGAATGGGGAATCTCCATCACGGGTCCACCCAGCTGGGCCAGCTCAGTCTGAGGCTTCCATCTTGCTTCCCCTGGGCACCAAGAATATGGCCCCATCAGCAGCCTGTTGCAACGCATACTCCTCGGGGGAGTAGTTGTTGCCAGCTTCATCCCGAAGGTGCTGGAAAATGTCACGGTACAGCTCGGCCAGCTGTTGGCGCATCACCTCTAGGGTCCTGTCGGCCTCCCCACGGGCCCTGAGCAGCCGCTCCCGCTCACTGCCCAGCCGCTCCAGCTCCCGCTCCAGCTGCACGATGGTTTCCAGCTTTCTCTTGCGACAGTTCTGGGCAGCCACCTTATTCTTGCCCCGCCGTCGAATGTCCCGGACTAGTGCCAGTTGGCTTTCTGTCAGCGGGTACCGTGCCAACAGCTCATTAAAGTCATCTACCGGCAAGTTGACAATCTTGTCCGTAGGGAAGGGGATCTTCATGGCCAGGGCCCGACGCTCATCCCGACTCCCTGCCTCCCCCCGTGCGGTGGGCTTGGCTCGCACAGGGCCTGAAGAGGGCTCTAAGGCTAAGGGGGTCTCAGCAGGTGGCAAGGCATAATTGGGGTGGGCCAAGGAGTTGGGCATAAGTGAGTAGGGGTACTCCACCGGATACATCTCTACATACTCGCCACGCCGCCGACCAGCTTCTGTCCCCTCCAGCTCAAGAGATTCAGCATCACTATAGTTAAGGGATAATCCTGAGTCGGATTCTGGGTCTTCTTGAGGCTTGGGTGGCCCCGCTGGCAGCCCAATATCCAGGAGGGCTAAGGGGTCTGGAAGGGGTTCACTGAGCAGGCCTGAGAGGGTCAGTGGCTTGGAGACTGGGATGGCCATGTTGCCATAAGAATATGGGGGGTCTGAGGCATGAGTTGAGGATACTGGGAGCTCATAAGGTGGTGGAGGAAGGGGGAAGCCAGCATCTGGGTGGATTGAGCAAGGACAGTAAGTTGGGAGTGGTGGGGGCACAGGGTATGGGGCTGGGGCTGGAGGCTCAAACGATGGCTCACTTGGAGCATTTAGGCCCTGCAAGAAAAGTCATAAAAAGAGATTTGGAGACAGGCTGAGGAAGAGAACCAGCTCTCTCAGGACCAAGCTTGGTCCTTCTGAAAGACCCAGTGAGATAACAACAAAGGAACAAAAAAGGCACTAAAAATCATTGAAAGCGTCTTGTAGCCCTGACTGGGTTGGCTCAGTGGATAGAGCATCGGCCTGCGGACTGAAAGGTCCCAGGTTCGATTCCAGTCAAGGGTAGGTACCTAGGTTGCGGGCCCATCCCCAGTGGGGGGGTGAGGGGGGGGTGCTGGAGGCAGCTGATAGATGTTTCTCTCTCGTCAATGTTTCTAACTCTCTATCCCTCTCCCTTCCTCTCTGTAAAAAACACTAAAATGTATTTAAAAAAAAAAAAAAGGAAAGAGAAAAAGAAAGCATCTTGTAAAGTTGCAATGCAAATCTTCCAAGAAGAAAGCAATTTAAACAGGAATGCATATCACTGAGGTCGGACTTCAGAAAGAACTAACATTACTATATGGAATCTCCTCCTCAGGAATTCTTACTGGGTTGAAATGGCTCATGTTTCTTTATTTCTTTCAGGAAGACAAGGAGTTGTTATCCAAGATGACTCCTCAGAACCCTTTCCTGCTGTGGTTATCTAGGGTCAAAGGGTCAAATTCAGGTCCTGGCCATGCCCTGGGTGCCCAGCAGAGGGAGCTGCTGTGTGGGAGCAGGGCTTAGGGCAGATCCTGGGGACCCATGTATAGTGAGTGGTAGGGGAGAGAAAGGGTCAGGCGCAGAGCCAGTTCCATCTCACCCAGCTCAGAGTGGTCAGCTGTGTCACCCTGGGGCCTAAGAGGCACCTTGGGGAGCCTTCGCCAGCTCTACCCTCCACTCTTCAGTCCCTCTGTCCCTGCCCAGGTGCAGAGAGGAGGAGAGAACACGCTAGAAACAGGGCCCCCGAACCATGTTGGGGAGCCACCCTGCTCTAGCCCAGGTGGGGACAAAGACCTTATTGTTAGGCCAACAGATACCCCTTTGTCCAACTAGCAGGAGGAGAGGACCCTGGCATAGACTGACCCCCCCTTCCTGAGGCCCTTGAACTACTGCTCAGCTACCTGGGGGAAAGGGGCCCAGCTGCTGAGGGCAGGGGGAGAAAATGAAGGGAGGAAAGAAAGGTCAGAATAAAAGGTGAGAAAGAGAAGGCGGGGCCGGAGGTGGGGTAGAGAGATGTGTGCAGAGTGGCTGCTGAGAGAGTATACATTCCCCAATCAAATTCTTCCTTCCTCGCCACTCCTGTCCCCTGTTCTTCCACACCCCTTCCCCTAATGTTCTGGTCTAACAACCAGATCTCCCTTCTACTTCAGCCCTTCCTTTTCCAGTGCCTGGAACATTTCCAGCTTGAGACCCTGCGCCCTTGTTCCAGTGCCCTGCCTCAGTCCCAGCTAGACTCTCTGCTTCTCTACTCTTCCCCTCCCCCCAAATCCACTCACCTGAAGCTCAGTGATGGACATGATCTCTTGCCAAGTCAGTTCCATCTCACCCAGCTCCGGAGTGGGCAGCTGTGTCACCCTGTTCCTGCTCTGCTGGGGAGGACACGGGGGCATCCTACTGGGCCAGGGCCTGGGCCAGGGTCCCCCCAAACCCAAATGGCCCCAGCAACCTGTAAAAAAGGAGAAATGGGGTTAGGACTCTCCTCCTAGGGGTCAGCAATTTTATCCTGCCTGCCTCCTGGGAGGGGCTCCTTCCCAAGTACCTGAGAGGAGAGACCTCAACCCCTCCCCCTCACACTAGACTCATCAACCAACTCCTCAAGCCAGAACGTCTTTTTCTGCAGTGTGATCTCCACCTCGTCTGCTATGGCTGTAGTCAGTTCCTTTGGGAGCATATTAGGTTTTTACCTTTTTTTCAGACAAGGCACCTTCTCTTTACCCTATTTCTTTCTCCCCAAAACTGTAGCACTGGCTTGGGCAGAAGTCACATCTTCTGGATTTTTCCTCCCCATTTTCTGAGGCAACATCAGGGGTCACTCCTGCTTTCCTCCTATGTTCCCAGTTTTAGGATCTCAGTCTTTTCTTCCCAAGATGACAGTGAGTGCTTGGGGATCCCCAAGGAGTGTGTTGTGGGAAGAACCATGCAGACAGTCCCCTCCCCTTCTCTGAGATATGGCCCAGGCCTGGTGCCCGATAGCAGCCCTGCCCTCTCCTCCTCTCCTGGCCCTGGACTCCCCTGCCTGGGCCAGATAAGAGGTTTATCAGCTGCAAACAGCAAAGGAGGAATGGTCTCTGGAGTCACTGGACCTCTGCGCTGTGTCCCTGCAGGGTCATCTTGTCCATACCCCAGCCCACAACCAGGGACCTTTCCTCTTCTAAGGTAACCAAGAAGTATTAAGCGTCTGTCAAGAACTGCACTAGTGTTTTATAAGCATTCGGTTATGAGGTTGATTTTCACAAAAATCCTATAAGGTCCATTCAGACTTTGAAACCCAAGCTGGTAAATAGCAGAGTCGGGTCTGGAACCTCTCCTGACTGAGTCTGCTCGCGGCTAGTCTAATAGCCTACATCGCCTTCTAGGTGCCTTCTCACCTTCTGTCTCCATACCCCAAGCCTTTAGTAGTGCTCTATGTCGTCGATTCTTTCTGTGGGATCTCAGCCTCTTTTGTCCTCTTTTAGGGAATTCATCTTTAGAGCTTTGAATACATATTCTCCTCCAGCCCCTTTTCTTTTGATCTGGGCTCTCGCTGCAGGTCTGCCACAAAGTAGCTGTGTGATGTTGGGCAAGTCATCGCACTTCTCTGAGCCTCTTTCCTCATTTGTAAAACTAGGGTGTTGGACAAGTGGAACTTGGAGGCCCCTTTCTGCTTAACTTTCTCAGCAAACCCTCACCTCTGCCTTCATCTTCTCTCTGTCCAGTCTTCTCCTCATCCTACCTCCCTATTCCCTGTCACCCATTTCCCTGCATCTGTTCTCTCTGCCTTTGGCAAGAAATTCCAAGTAAATTTGGCAGGGACCTCCTGATCTCTTAGGGCTGTGCACTACTTCCTACTCCTGTCATATAAGTAGAAGCAGTCAGGCTAGGGGTAGGGAAAACATAGAAGAACAGAGGATGGGACGGAATGACCTCAAATTGCATGACCTTAGATTACCACAAGGATGGCCTGTCATAGCTATTTGGTTACGGAGTCCATTCTTCGAATCTCACAACATAATTAATGAGAGCTGCAAATTATTCTGCAGAAAGAGGACCTCCTCCTGCCCCTACCCCCTTGTTCTATTGCCATCCCCAGAGCTGAGAGTTGGTACGAAGAGTTGCCCTGGCCATTGGGCAGAGTGGGTGGGGTGTTTATGTCTGTCCAGGATGCCATTTCAACACCGGAAATCCACCCTCCCCCACCCAGGTTCTGAAGGAAATTGCCCAAAGGCAAAGTGAATGGAGAAGGGGTTTATGGGGCAGGGACATCGGCTCTTGCCTCACAGTCCTTCACACACCCACCTACCCCCACCCTTTGTCCCTCCTTACATCTTCCTAGGCCTGACGCTTAGGTGCAATACAAAGATTCTGCCCTAGGAGGCAGGAGAAAGGTTCTCCAGCCTTCCAGATGCATGACCTTGGGCAAATTGCTTCTCATTCAGTCTCTTCCATTTAATGGAAATAGGATGAAGAACCTCCTTGCTGTGAGAGGCAGTAGACTATTTCTAGCTCAGGCAGTCACAAACTGTATTGTGCACCACATTCACCTGGGGTAGTTGTAAAAACAGAATCCTGAAAGCCACCCCAGACCTACTGAATTGAATTAATGGGTGCGGGTAGCCAGCAATCAGCATTTTAACAAGTGCCCTGGTGTTTTTGAGACACACTAAACTAGTCCAACCGGCAAGTGGTCTCCAGGCTTCTCCTAGCTTCCAATCTTTGACCCGGGCTACACTGGGTTCTGACTGCCCGATGGCTGAGACTAGATATCAGCCTCTTCTCATGAAGACCAGGAGCTCAATCTCCACCTCACCCTAGGACAGGGAAATGAGAACCAGAGGGGAACAGAGAGAAGCAAGAAGTTGGGGAAGGGGGAGTTGCAAGAACCTCGGAATCAGCTTTCTGATACAGTGGCAAGTTTGCCTCAGGCCAAAGGAGAGGAATAAGTTTTTCCCTGGATACTTAATGATGGGTGGTGGTCTATATACCACGCACAAGCCCCTTTAGTCCTTGGAGCCTAGAAGCTTACCCCCTGAGGATTAGCCAGGGTGTTGGCAGCTAGTAATGTAAATCGGAGAAGAGGGTGTAGTGAGAATTGGATCCAAAAGAACATCACACACACACACACACACCACAGAGGGTGCAGAAACGAGAGAGATACCAGGAAAGTGGAGCAGGACTCCCTGTGTCCCTTTTCTTTTACAATAATCAGTTTCCACTTCCCAGTTTAGCGGTCATACAGCCATTTTACTCCCCTACATTGTGTATCAGGTGGGACTGGAGCCATCTCCAGGGACTATAACCCACCCTCTTTATTCTCATCCTAATGGTCCTGATGGTTGTACCCAGAAAGACCTCATCACAGTGCCTGAGTACTCACAGAATGACACGGGGCTTTTTGCTTATGGATGCAGGAGGAGGGCCATTTAGGGAGGGGTGCAGGCGAGAGGGAGACATTTGGCCTCCACTGCTGCCCCGAGCTCTAACTGCCTGGACAAGGCGGAGCGGGCACTTGCCTCTGGGAGCCTCTTCCAGGTGTCAACAGAAGCAGTGAAAGAAGGAAGAGACATCAGTGAAACTTGGGGTGTGGAGTAGCCAGTGAGCAACCTACTTGGAGAGATTAGGAAGAATCCCCAAAGAGGGAGAGGGACACATAGATGAGGGAGAAACAAGGGGAATGGAGGAAAAGGAGATGGAGTTGATCAGAACGAGATTCAATCTCCTGGGGACACACTTAACTCAAACAGGTGAACAGGAACAAGGGAGAGAGGGACAAGTGTCTGCCCTCCTGTCACATGGTCCCTAGACCCCACACTGCAGTCCTTTGGGGCCAATGACTAGAGTCCCAGCCCCAGCCCTCTCCCCTTCCACTGCTTCCCTTGCCCACTCCCTTTCTACTGCCAAGACGTCCAGTTACAAGAAACTACACTGGGGATGGGATGCCCTCCCCTCCCCTCCAGTTCAAGCTGATCTCTATTGCCCAGAGAAGAGAAGGGCAAAGGGAGGCAAGAACTAGCATCCCACACTCCCACCACCACATCTTGCTGCAACAACACTCCCAAAGCCTCCAATTCCTCAGCCTCCCCACACCATAGCAGCCGGCCGGACAGGGCAGCAAGATGAAATGGGAGGAGAAAGAATGGTACTTTCTCCTGGAGTCTACTATCTTCTCCAGGACAACTAGCCTGCTGAAGGGTTACTCAGGGTCATTCTCTAGCCCCTTAGGGTTGCCTCAGCGGACCACTGTCTGGTCCCCATCCACAGCCGTTCACCTCAAGAATCCCAGAACGCTCCAGAAGCCATCTAGTTCTTCTCCCGGAGGAGTTCCCAAAGATGTCAAATTCCTAAACCAGGGGCAGCTTGGGAAGGTCTGATATCTCTTAAGAACATGCCAAAAGTTGGGTATGTCCTCCCTCTTCCTCCTCCGCCCCCCCAGCCTGTCCCTGGATCCCAGTAGAAGCCCCCTCCCACCCATCCCTCAGGCACCTGTGTCAGGCTCCAAGTTGGGGTGCAGAGAGAGATGAGGCTCCAGGTGCTGTCTCTGGGGAGGCTGGGCCTGGGCTGACACCTCCTTCTCGAGGATCCCTGCTACCTCTGAGAACCTGGGAGGCCTGTGCCCCGCCCCCTGGCCATTGCTGAGCGCTGAGTCTGCAGGCTCACACTGAGCACTGAGCAGGGGAGGCTCCTGGGCGGCGCACCAGCCTCCTCGACGAAGCCCTCGCCTGGAGTTCTCCGTCCTTCCTTCCACCCTCCCCTTTCCCTGTGGCCCTCCTCTTCTCCTGCCCCTTCTGGCCAAGAGAGGAAACTTGAGCCCCGTGTGGTTTCTGCCCACACCCCACCCCCACCCTGATCCCGGCCAGCAGGGGCACACATGGCTTCAAGCCTCTCCCAGCCCTCCTTTTGAGCCCAGGAGTCCAGCCAGGTCTGTGTTTCTCCCATGCATATAAAGAGTTCCAAGCGAACGTTCCACTCCAAAGTGACCTCTAAGCTTTGTACACGCTGTAACCTCCTTCCCTCTGTTCGCTTGACTCTCTTAGGGACAGGGGAACTGAGTCATAGCAAGGTGGGAGGGCGCTGAAGGAAAGGGCCCGGTCTCTGGTGGTGCAGCTGTGCAGGCAGGTGGGCATTTAGGGCTCTGCTTTTATTTGAGGCACGCCTGCGTTCTGGGAAAGGGGTAGGGGAGCTATTTTTGGGGAGAAGCGGCGGCCGCTTTGATGTGTCCTTTCACCTGTAGCCTTCTCCCCTCCCCCGACAGCCTCAGATATCCTAGGACAAAGGCCTCTTTCTTGGCCAGGTTTGTTGTCAGTGTGAGGGGAATTGGTGTGTGTGTGTGTGTGTGTGTGTGTGACATTATTCACCTCCCTTAAAGGGGACCCCAGGTGCCCTCTGTCCTGCTTTCTCCCAGGCGAGACACCCAACCTTACAAGGCAGCCACATACCATGGGCAGGCCAAGGCATGTGTGTAGGATATCAGCTCTGTGTCAGGTCAGAAAGTACCCCTACAAGTCATTCGTTCATCCCTTTGCCTTCAACCCGCAGCCCAAGTCCCAGGCCAAACATCTCTCTCCAGAGACTAGGAGAAAAGAACCTTGTTTCCTCTTCGCTCGTAGTGGCTTTCAGCTCTAAGGAAAGTCCTTCCTATGTCTAGCTTCAGTCCTCACAGCTGCAACTTTCCCTTTTTCTCTAATTGTTTCTTCGTATGGTGCTCAAGTTAAATTGGAAACAGTTAGAGACTGGGGAGGCAGACAGATGCCACCCCAAAAGCAGGTCTGGCATTCAGCCAGTATTCTCTGATAGGATTGTGATCACCGTTAAAACAATGAAAATGTTCTGTCCCAGTCGGTAAAGAATAGCTGCTGGGAACCCTCCAAATATTCCCTACCACCCCATCAGCCACCCCAGTTCTCTCTCAGGGACCCCCCACAACCCAGCAATACAACTAAGCAGTTCAAGAGGCAATGCAATACCGCCTCGTTTCAGCCTCCCTGCAGCCTGTGTGTGTGGAATTTACCGATGCTCATGCCAAACCTATGGATGGTTAAATGTTTTGAATTCCATCCTTATCCCAGGAAATCATGATTCTGCATGTATGATCCATGTAGGACAGGATGTGACCCAGTGCTTCATTGCATGTTACCTGTGGGTTTAGAATCTCTTGATGACTTGGACGTAAATCTGGGTCACAAACTTGCACATTCGGATTTAGCTCTCTCACTTGCATACTTATTTGGTGATAGTCACACTTATGGCTGGTTAAATAATGATATCAGGTTATAGCTAATCAACAAACATTTATTGAATGAAAACTACCAATCAGGACACTGTGGCATTGTAGATACAACTACGGATACACAAACCTATTCATTTATTCATTCATTCAACAAATATTTATTGACTGTCTACTGTGGGTCACACTCTAGGAACACAAAGATGAATAAGACAGTCCATGTCCTCATTCATAGTCTAGCCGGGGAATTATACTAATAAAGTTCTGGAGCCCTAGCTGGTTTGGCTCAGTGGACGGAGCGTCAGCCTGTGGACTGAAGGGTCCCAGGTTCAATTCTAGTCAAGGGCACATGCCCGGGTTTTGGGCTCGATCCCAGTGGGGGGAGTGCAGGAGGCAACTGATCAATGATTCTCTCTCATTGTTGATGTTTCTATCTCTCTCTCCCTCTCCCTTCCTCTCTGAAATCAATAAAAAATATTTTTTAAAAATAAAGTTCTGTATAAAGTACTATGAAGCTGAATTTCTGTTTGATGAAATTCAAAGAAGACTTCACAGAGGGGGTGAAAATTAAGCTGAGCTGTGGAGAGTGACTAGCGGTTCACCAAGGCAGAGAAGGGGAGAAGGTTATTGCAAGCAAAGGTGTGAAGGCACAGAGGCATAGAACACAGCCCAGTGCTGTGGGTGGGTGTAGGGGTGAGATGTAGTAGAAGATAAGTCTGGGAACTTCGACTGAGGCTAGATTGTAAACTATCTTGAAAGTCGAGCTAGGGAGGTTGTATTTCACCCTGTGAGCAATAGGCATTCATGGGAGCATTTGAAGCAGTTTACGACTTATCAGGGGGACAGACATGGTCAGGTAGGCTGAGCGAAGTGAATAAGCAGCCTTCACTCAGGCAGGGAGGCAGGCGGAGGTGTCTCTCCCACCTTCCCCTCACTCCCCTCCTGTAAAAAGAGGCCGTTACTGTGGTTCCCAGGCTGTGTACTGCCTCCAAACACCCTTTACAGCCCTTGGGGGCAAGGGGGGGGGGGAGGGAGGGAGAATAGCTCTTTCAGCTCCTTCCTCTCAGATCTCTCATGTCCAGAGTCAACCCCCTTCTACCTTAAATCTCCTTTGCTTAATGTAAGATTAACAGGGGATTAGGAGCCTGAATGGGTTGGATAGTGCCTGTGGCTTGGCAAGGTACGATACCTAAGATTTTCTTATCCCTCAAGATTCTCTCTTCAGTAAAGGTAGCAGAGACAGAACATGGAGAAAAATGTGGCCACATAGCTTTACTGCTATACCATTCCCCATCCCTGCTATTCACACACCCTCCAAAGACTGACTTCTTGTCATACCCCTGCTCCATCCACCCCCACCCTCACCCCAAAGCGTGTGCACACCACCACCAGCATCAGGTCAAGCCACAAGCAATGTTGCCAAACACCCCAAGGGGTTATGCAACCAGCTTCCCGGGTAGGGTAGGGCGGGTAGAGGTGGAACCAGGGGAGGGCTTGGGTCCCAGAAGGAGCTGGCTGTCTTGCCTGCTTGCCTGCTGGTCTGACCGCAGTGGCCCCAGGGGGCGGGGGCAGGGCTGTCCCTTTATCAGTGCCCTGCAGTGTTGCACCCGCCACCCCCTGGCTTCCTCTCTCAACAGACGGAAAGAGGAGGCAGCCACAGGGGCAAGGGGAGGGGTGGGTGTTATCCTAGGCAGCAGAGCCTGACGGTTACCCCCGGATGGCAGGAGTAGGTAGTGGAGAAGGTCTGGGACCAGGGCGTAGTGAGGCCCCTCTTAATGAAGTAAGTGGTGGGGGAAAGAGGGGATATAAACTGAGGCCCAAATGGTGGGGTCGGACCTCCTAAGCCATCCATTGTTTTTCCCTTGTGTTCTAGTTGGGTAAGGATAAGACAGAAAAGTCATCGAGGAAGTTCCTTTCCACAGATAACAATTCTTAGAGGATTGACTCAGGAGTTGAGGGGACACTGAGCCCCACTCTCAGACCAAAACAGCTTGCTGTTGTCAAGAGTCCAGGGAGTTGTAGGATTGAGGTTTCCACACCTGGTATTTAAGAGTTATGCCCTGTTAGCAGAGCCCAGCGCCGAACCTAAAATAGATGAAGGCTGGTAGATGAGCCCAGAATAACCCAGAAGAAATAACCCCTTAATTCTAAATCTGGAAAGAGAAGAGGGTTGCATGGTATATAGTAGAATGAGAGAGGACCAGAGCTTGAATTTTAAGACCTAAATTTGAATCCCTCTATTTATTAGTTATGTGGCTTGAGCAACCCAACCTTTCTGAGTTGTTTCCTCACCTGAAAAATGGAGAGAATGATGTTAATACCTATTTAGTGGAGTTGTTGCGAAGGTAAAATGAAATTAATGAGAAAGTGACTCTAACCTGGCCGGTGTTGCCCAGTGGTTGAGCATCAACCTATGAACCCAGGACGTTACCAGTTTGATACCTGGTCAGGGCACATGCCTGGGGTGCGGGCTCGATCCCCAGTATGGGGCATGCAGGAGGCAGCCAATCAGTGATTGTTTCTCATCATTGATGTTTCTATCTCTCTCTCCTCCCTTCCTGTCTGAAGTCAATAAAATATATATATATATATTTTAAAGAAAGTGACTCTGTTATGATTTAGATGGAGGCTTATACACCGGGAGGCCAGGGTCCCTCAGGGGCTTGAGGAACTGAGAACAGTCTATCTGGAAGCCAGATTCTGATAGAAACATGCTTGGGACAGACAGAACTAAAGCCAGTGGGCAGCCAATTCTGGAAGAGAACCAGCACTCGAATGCAACAGTGTTGGGGGGCCATGGGGCAAGGACGGTCGAAAGACTTCCAGGAACCAGCCTTCAGGCCATGGTTCTCCAACCCCAGCAATATTGGGCAGGGCTGGTTTTAGCCACACAATGGGCACAGTGCCAGCCTTATGGGCTTCAGTCATCTTCCAGGAACCCCAGAACCCCTACCCTCACCCTATCCTGTTGCAATCCTCTGCAATGGGCAGAGCTGCCTAGGAAGTCCCGCCCTCTGGTCTATAGAGCATAGAAGGCTTGATGCCTGTTTATTTCCTCCTTTTCAAGGCATCCTATTTATTCCAGCTTATCTCTGCTCCTGCTGCTCCCTCCACCAGAATACTCTCCTCGGCCCTATCTACCAACCTGAGGTCATATGGAGTAGAAGAGACGTCTGAGTTTGAGTCTCAGCTCTACACTTGGCAGTGTGGATTTGGGCAAATTACTTAACCTCTTTGAGAGCCTCAGTTTCCCCTTGGTCTCCATCACAGGTTCCTGTGAGGGATCAGATGAGACAGTGTGCACACTGTGCTTATTCAGGAAGTATGCTCATGTTGATGCCCTTCCTCTGACCCACTCTCCAAGGCCCAGTTCAGTTAAACTTTAGCTTTGCAGCACTTTTACCGACTACCTCAAGCCATACACATATTTCTCTTGTCTAACTCCTCTTGTAATTATTATATGTACCAGAGAATTAATG
Source organism: Murina feae (assembly GCA_004026665.1). Lineage (NCBI taxonomy): Eukaryota > Metazoa > Chordata > Mammalia > Chiroptera > Vespertilionidae > Murina > Murina feae. Next base: position 16,882 of record PVJC01030844.1, read on the forward strand.
ACCTCATTTAAATATTTTATTTTCTAATTGAACCATATTGTGTCTTAGTATATCATCCTGTAATAGTGATAGTATAAACTGTATTGTACAAAATTTGTCTCAAATATTATAGTATAATGGTTAAGAGCATGAGTTTTATAGTCAGAAAAGCCTGAACTTAAATCTTGGTCACTTTGAGATGTCAAGTTCTTTAATATCTCAGGACTTATTTTTACCCATCTGTAATTTGGGGATAATAATAATAATAATAATAATAATAATAATAATACTTATCTTACATGTTATTGTGAGAAGTAAATGAGTTAAAAGCTGGGTTTGTATGTTTAATTCAGTGATTAAGGGCCTTGGATATAGTAAGCATTGATAAATGGCACATGCAGGGTGGGGCAAAAGTAGGTTTGCAGTTGTTTGTATGAAAAATAATATAATAATACAACAATAAACAACAATAGAACATTGGCCTGTGGACTGAAGGGTCCCAGGTTCAATTCCAGTCAAAGGCCCAGGTTGCAGGTTCAATCCCCAATAGTGGGCATGCAGGAGGCAGCTGATCAGTGATTCTCCCTCATCATTGATGTTCCAATCTCTCCCTCTCCCTTCTTCTCTAACATCAATAAAAATATACTTTTTAGCCTTGGCTGGTTTGGCTCGGTGGATAGGGCATCAGCCTGTGGTCTGAAGGGACCCAGGTTTGATTCCAGTCAAGGCCACTTGCCTGGGTTGCAGGCTTGTTCCCAGTGGGGGATGTGCAGAAGGCAGCTTATCAATGGTTCTCTTTCATCACTGATGTTTCTATCTTTCCCTCTTCCTTTCCTTCTGAAATCAATAAAAATATTATTATATTATTATATATATTTTTAATAGAATACACTCTGCGCTTTGTGTCCTCTCAACTGTAAACCTACTTTTGCCCCATCCTGTATATGGTACAGCACTATTAAATAATTAAATAAATAGTAAATATATTAAATTAAGTTGCTTAACAAACTTTTTAAAAATATTTTTTTATTGATTGCAGAGAAAAAGGGAGAGAGAAACAAAAACATCAATGATAAGAGAGAATCGATTGGCTGCTTCCTGCACACACCACACTGGGGATGGAGCCCATAACTTGGGCATGTGCCCTGACTGGAATCAACCGGTAACCTCTTGGGTCATTGCTCAATGCTCAACCACTGAGCCACACCAGCCAGGCTATTTTTATTTTTTAATTTATTTATTTTAGAGAAAGAGGAAGGGAGAGAAAGAGAGAGAGAGAGAGAGAGAGAGAGAGAGAGAGAGAGAGAGAGAGATTCATGTGAGAGAGAAACACTGATGGGCTGCCTCCCATACTTGCCCCTAACGGAGATCAAACCAAGGACTTGGGCCCTAGCTATTTTGGCTCAGCGGATAGAACATCAGCCTAAAGGGTCCCAGCTTCAGGTCCAGTCAAGAGCATATGCCAAGGCTGTGGGCTTGGTCCCCTTAGAGGGAGTGCAGGAGGCAGCCAATCAATGGTTCTCTCTCACCATTGATGTTTCTATCTCTCTCTCCCTCTCCCTTTCCCTCTGAAATCAATTAAACATACATATAAATGTCACCATTCAATTCAAGTCAGGGTGCATATCCAAGTTGTAGGGTTTTTAAAATATATATATTTTTATTGATTTCAGAGAGGAAAGGAGAGAGAGAGAGAGAGAGAGAGAGAGAGAGAGAGAGAGAGAGAGAGAAACATCAATGATGAAAGAGAATCATTGATCGGTTGCCTCCTGCATGCTCACCTCTGGGGACCCAGCCAGAAACCTGGGCATGTTCCCTTGGCCGGAATCGAACCCAGGGCCCTTCAGTCTTCAGGAGGATGCTTTATCCACTGAGCCAGACCAGGTAGGGCTTAATTTTATTTTTTAAATAATCCATTGACTTCCTTTCATGTCCAGAACTACAAACTTGCAAAAATTGTTAACTTACTTGCCTTCCCCTCCATTGAATTTTCTTAGGGAAAAAAAAGTCACACAAAACAATTTACGTTAAATCCAAAAATTTAGTTTCTCCACATCTATACCTGGGCAGCTAAATATTGATGGAGAAAAATCTTAGAATCTTGCTGACTAGTATCACTTTTCAATTTATGCTACCAAAACTGAACATTTCCAAATAATTCTACATTTTCCTGGCAAATTCTCTTTTCTATTCTGCTCAATAATTATTCCACACTTTTATTCTTCTAAAATTTTCAACACCTCCTCCACTTCTCTCTCAGCAGATGACCTTGTCTCATATTTCATTGATAAAATAGGTACAATTAGATGAGACTGCCTTATCAGCTTACTTGCATCTATTCCCACATGCTTGGCCTTCTACCTTATCAAGATGAAAGAAGTAGCCCAAGCCTGCGTGGCATGGCTCAGTGGTTGAGCATCGACCTGTGAACGAGGAGGTAGAGGTTCAGTTCCCGATCAGGGCACATGCTTGGGTTGCGGGCTCAATCCCCAGTGTGGGATCAAGTGTGCAGGAGGCAGCTGATGATGATTCTCTCTCATCATTGATATTCCTGTCTCTTTCTCCGTTCCTCTCTGAAATCAATAAAAATATATACATGTATTTTTAAAAGTATCCCTGTTTCTGAGTAAGGCCAAATGCTTTTAGCTCTGTAAAGAGGTGAGGAAACGCCTCTGAATGCATAGCTAACATTCAATTCCACACCACAGCAAGGTTGCTCTCTATACAGCTGACTAGGTGGGTTCCGTGCTGAGAAAGAGTGAGAAAATAATTCAGAGGTAGGACTGAATCACAAGGTGCAGTCTTAAGAGTTCATCCAGGTAGAACTCCCAACCTCTTTCCTTGTATGGAAGCAGCAGCTATGTAACCTTAGGAAGCTTCCTTTTTGTGGTCTTAAGTTTCATTGTAGTCGTATGTTGGGGAGACACTTCTATACCTCAGAGACAAGGACAGATTGCTGCTAGGTCAAAAAGATGCTGCCTTCTTCACTTTTCTCCTGAAGTCCTACTTCACTGTCGGCGACTGCCCCACTGAACACCCAAGCCTTGAGATGTCCTCACCGATAGTCTCATGGAGGACATGTGCCTAGGTCTCCAGGCCAACAGATATAGTTGCCAACATTCTGCTGTCTGTGATTACCACTTTTTGTGTTGTTTCCCATTCAGTAATCTATGATTGCGTTAGCAAGAGGCAGAGCAAGCATGGGGAGGGGTTAGGGTTAGTTCAGTGGTTAGCACCTAATCTAGGTGAACTATATGTGGCCCTAGGCAACTGGAATCACTTCTGAGTCTCTGGTTTCACCCTAAAGTGGAAAAACAAAACAACAAAAGCCTCCCTCACTATCTCTCTGGGTATCCTATCTAACAAAGAGGGAATATGCTAATTGACAATCACACCCTCACAAAAATGGTGGCACCCACAGCCAATAAAGAGGAATGTGCTAATTGACTGCCACACCCTCACAAGATGGCGGTGCCCACAGCCACAAGATGGCAACATCCAGTCCCATCAGTCCTGCTTCATCCAGCCGGAGTCCCCCAGTCCCCTCAGCACTGCAGGGGAGGGCAGTTGGGAACCATCATGCCAGCAGGGGAGCAGTTAGGACATGATCAGGTTGGCAGGGGAGCAGTTAGGACATGATCAGGCTGGCAGGCTGGCAGGCTGGCAGGCAGGTTAGGAGCTAGCAGTCCTGGATTGTGAGAGAGATGTTCCACTGCTGGTTTAGGCCCGGTCCTGCAGTGGTCCCAGCTTGGAGAGTGTGCAGGCTGGGCTAAGGGACCACCCCCCCTCCCACCACCATGCATGAATTCCCTGCAGCGGGCCTCTAGTATATGAAATAAGGCTCCTTCTACGCCTGGTTGATGGGTTGATGGGTTAATGTTAGGGTTAAGGTGACCAGAGATAGAAACGTTGATTTTTCTTCTTTTTAAAAAATCTTTAATTGTTGAAAGTATTACAGATGTCTTCTTCCCCCCTCCCCATTTGACCCCTTCTAGCCTGTACTGCCCCCCCACCCCCACCCCCCAGGCCTTCACCACACTATTGTCTGTGTCCATGGTTATGCATATATGCATA
>PVJC01030845.1:0-20948 GCA_004026665.1 Murina feae
GAAGGGAGAGGTATAGAGAGTTAGAAACATTGATGAGAGAGAAACATTGATCAGCTGCCTCCTGCACACCTCCTATTGGGGATGTGCCCGCAACCAAGGTACATGCCCTTGACTGGAATTGAACCCGGGACCTTTCTGTCCGCAGGCCTACGCTCTTTCCACTGAGCCAAACCGGTCAGGGCTCTATTTGATTTTTTAAAAATATAATTTATCTTTATTGATATTCCTTGTGATGAAACATTGTCATTGTATATTCCTTCGTTAAGCATTATTTCCTTTAGTCCTTTGGACATATTCATAATAGCTGCTTTCAAGTTCTGCTAAATCTGACTTCTGTGCCCTATCAAAGGCTATTTTCATTGCCTTCTTTTTTCCCCCCTTTCTTGCATGTGAGTAATACCTTCTTGTTGTTTTTCATATTTCATCATTTGTTTGAAACCTGGACATCTTCTTATATATGTAAAAGGCTAATATGCAAAGTGTCCCCTCGGAGTTCGATTGGTAGACCAGAAGTTTTATTGCACACTATGATGTGAACTGACCACCAGGGGGTGGTGTAGAATGAAGGAAGGCCTCAGCCGACAGCCAGAAGGCTCTGATTGGCCCTGATCACAGGACAGGCCTAGGGACCCTACATGTGCATGAATTTTGTGCATCAGGCTTCTAGTTTTAGATAATATACTGTAGCAAGTTTTGGGTACTTATTTCTCCTACTACCTCTCTGGGTCTTATTGTTTTTGCTATTTTGCTTATTTAATTTGTTTAGTGACTTGCGTGGATAATTTCAGTGACGTTTATTGCCCTCTCAGTATGCTGTCTTCAATGTTGTTTCTCAGAAGGTATACCCTTGGGCATGTTCACAGCCATTTCGCCCATTTGCCTTCCGTCCCAGAGTTGAAAATTGTTGAGTGGAGAGGGTCAATGAGGAAAAAAAAGGGGGGGGGGCATCTGTAATTCTTTTAATAATAAAGATAGATAGATAGATAGATAGATAGATAGATAGATAGATAGATAATTACCTGGTTTAAACTGGGTTGTCTCTGTTGTGATCACATCTAGCTTTTAGCCTCCAGGATATGATAATTTTTCTATTGTTTTCCTACAACACCCTGAGGCATAAATTGTTCTATAGTTTATCAATTAAGTCCAGGCTATTTCGTAAGGGTTGTTTTTGCGGTTTATTCCAACCCCAGTAAAACTTAACTGTCTCTTTACCTGATTGTCTCTGTGAAACTAGTTGGTCCACCATTTTGCTTGTTATTATGAAGCTACCACCAGTTGGTTAATTGCTCACTGTCATAATCTAAATTGTTTTTGTCATCACTCTTGGCTTGAACTTCTTTGCTTTGCTTCAAATAAAGTCAGTTCTCACTGGGAAAGCTTTGAATTTCTCTTATTATTGCCTGCCTTTCCCAATGACAGAAATACTGTGCCACTCTCCTGGGAGCAGGAACTACAGCCTGCTTCTTTCATAGTAACTACTCTACTCTGTAAGCAGGCAAATGGGTGGGGGTGGGAGCTGCTGCTCTTGGCTCGCCCCTTTCTGCATGAAATGTCTACTCTATGTGTGATTTGGTAAAAGCTGGATAGGATGTCCATGTTCTCTTCTTTCAGTGCCTGGAGAAGAGCTTTTACCCCTTATGAAGGAGGGTGGAAGAAGAAAGCCCCAGGTCTTTCAGCTGCATTTCCTGGGAAAGAGCTTCTGTAGCACTGACCTATGGGAATGAGAAATACTGGTGGCTTGTCTCTTCCAAAGAGAAAAGAAACCCTGAGAACCAGGGGATTCCCTTTATCTTGACTGCCTATATCATAGTAGAGTTTTTATAACAGAGCTGGGGGCGGGGAGGAGGGGCAAGGAAGCATTTCATGGCTCTAATGCCACAGATTCTTACCTTTTTATAAATATTTAATAGATTTTCTTGAATAAATGTTTCTACGTTTGTGGTATTCCCTTAGAAAATTTTCCAGAAAATATAAATTATTACTTTACATACATACATATACATATACATATGTACACATATATGAGTAGGTATATATGTCTATACATATATCATCAGTTATGGTTGTTTCTCTTAGCGAGGTTCTACAGAGCTCTTCACACCACCTTCAAGGAAGTCTTGCCACCCACTCCTATTTTTTTATAATCTCATTTTTTTCTTAATAGAGTTTTATGATTCCTTTTAAAAAATATTTTTATTGATTTTAGAAAGGAAGGGAGAGGAAGAGAGAGATGGAAACATCAATGATTAGAGAGAATCACTGATTGGCTGTCTCCTGCATGACCCCTACTGGAGATGGAGCCTGAAACGGGGCATGTGCCCTTGACTGGAATTGAACCTGGGACCCTTCAGTCCGAAGGCTGACACTCTATCTACTGAGCCAAACCAGCCAGGGCCTTTTTATTTATTTATTTATTTATTTATTTATTTATTTATTTATTTATTTATTTTAATGAATTAGAGAACAGCATATGCATACATTAATCTTACCTTATAATCCAAGCACTTCTGCAATATTTGGAGACAGCTTTGTGAATAAGACTTTTCAGGATTGTATTTGTTAAAGTAAATGAGGGCGTACCCTGATGAAGAGTCACTGGGTGGGGGATTAAACTAGGCTTCCATAATGGTGCAAGTGGAGGGTGATTGGCACTCAGATTTGAGAAGGTGAAATGAAGTTGGTGGAAAAGGTGTCTTTATGTGGATATAAGAAGGTGGAACAGTGTTTCTATCAGTTTGGAAAAGATACATCAGGCGTGAGTTTGGAAAGACATTGCAGACTGTGTGGGTGGTCCGCAGGTAGGAAGCAGGAATGTCAGAGCACCATTTCCCTCCCTCTCTTCTCCAGATGTAGACATACTAGCAGTCTTACCAGCACAGAAATTCAGTATAAGTGCTAGTAGCTCTTGATGTCGGGCAGGATTCCCTTAAGTGGAAGCATCAAGATCATTAGTCATGCCCTGACCTGTTTGGCTCAGTGGATAGAACATCGGCCTGCGGACTGAAGGGTCCCAGGTTTGATTCTTCCAGTCAAGGGCATTTACCTTGGTTGTGGGCACATCCCCAGTAAGGAGTGTGCAGGAGGCAGCTGATCGATGTTTCTCTCTTATCGATGTTTCTAACTCTCTATCCCTCTCCCTTCTTCTCTGTAAAAAATCAATAAAATATATTTAAAAAAATAAAAGATCATTAGTCATCTGTGTTTTCTTAGAACGAAACACCTGTGATTTAGTACACTGCTAAACTTCCTAACTTGGTAAGCCATGTCTCACATGTACACTGCTGCTTTGCAGCTGAGAGCTGTTTGGTGTTGATTGTGAGTGAACAATTGTGTGGGACCCTGTGACCCTTGGGGGTGGAGATGCTAAAGGAGAGCCTCCTAGTCCTAAATATGTAGGGCATCTGAGTTGGATGTAAAGGGAAAACTGGTGCTTCATTGGGTGCCTTTGTTCTGGCCATTGCCACTCTGTCAGGGTGTGGAATCCATGCTTGCTTCTTGGCATGGGGAAATTAAGGTGTCAGCATACGAGGCATTAATAGCAGAGGTAGCTTTGGCATCTTGAGGACTTTAACACTACTTGTTCCCTTCATGGAAGTGAGTGTTTTTGGAAAGCTCTAAGGGCAGAAGTGAGGCACACATGTGCCTTTGCACAACCCTTTCCAGATAGAACAACATAAACAGTAATAGCTTTTTTTTTTTTTAAGAACAGTTATGTTCACAGCAAAATTGAGAGAAAGGCACAGAGATTTCCCACATATCTCCTTACCCCACGTGTGCATAATCTCCCCTGTTATTGACAGCCTCCTCCAGTGTAGTATGTTTGTTGCAATTGATGAACCTATGTTGACACATCCTAATAACCCAAGTGCATAGTTTATCTTAGGGTTCACTCTTGGTCTTATATTCCATGCATTTGGACAAATATGTAATGATATGCAGCCATCATTTTCATGCCACACCAAGTATTTTCGCTGCCCTGTAAACACTGTGCTCTTCCAATTCATCACTCTACTCTTGCCCCCACCCCCCTTAATAATAGCTTTTCAAAAGTGACCATGTGCCAGTAAACATTTTGCAATACCAATGAGCAGTAGACCTTTTCATTACCTTCACTTTACAGGTGAGAACATGGAGACATAGAGAGGCTGAGAGGCTTGCGCATCTCATGATTAAGTCGAGCAAGTGGAGGAAGAAGGGACCCAACTTCTTACTCAGCGGTGTTGACCTGTGCTTGTCTGCAGAGGTTCTTGGAAGGAAGTGCAGATGAGCTTGGTAGGAAGGAGGGGACAACTGCCAGGGAACCTGCTTTCCTGCTTAGACAGCCCTCAGCTCCTTTTTGTATGCGCCAGGCTGGGGTGTCCTGGAGAAACTGTTCACACTTATTTGTGTTTTTGTATTTTTTTTTTTACTTTTTCATAATGTAAAATATAGCATTTAATAGATAAATATTTCACATTTTTGTTTCAAATTGCTATACTTTTCATGAGTATTAAAAACATATTTTCTTTAATCACATTTATAGGTATTATCTAATATTGAAATGAAATTTACAGAAAAATTTAGTAATTTCTTTGCTGTGCTTCCCATATATACACCAAGAGAAACATTAATCCCCATTATATGTGCTTATGTTCTTCATAACATTTCTACTGTTTTACTTATCTACCTTTGAAAGAAAGCAATTAAGTTATATTTCTTCTCATTTTATTGTCAACAGATAAGCTATAACCTGCCGTATAGTGTTATAATGACTTTATTTACATCTTTTCTGAGCAGGGAGAATTGCTATTATTTACCATAGAGTAATCATAGTTAGAGTGTTTTAGAAGGAAATCTTTGTTCTCTATACCATCTGCCAAATTTGTTTATTAACACTGTTTTAAAATGATAAATCTCCAAATATGTTGCCAGCCCAGACTTTTCTTCTGTGCACTAAAGACACTTCTGATCGTAATATTTCCTGTGGTGGACATTGTGCTGTACTGTCCAGATTTCTTTTCAGGACTAAAATACCCCTTACTCTAGTTATGGGACTGTCCTGGCTGAAGAGAAGCATCTTGCTCAATTTCATGCTCCTTTCCTGGGGAGCTTATTTCCAATGACTGATCAATATAAGGGTATAAATGCCTGATGCTCTCACTCAAATGGGGATAGTTGCGAAGTTTGTTTCATCTCCTAAACCTTCCATAGGGATGCCTGGGGCTTCCATTGGGTCTCACCGCTGCCCGGTACTGCATTTTCCCCTTCCCTTTATCCTGAGTTGGTTTAAGGGCATTTTCTAAAACACATCTTGCATGTTAATCTCCACCTTAGAGTTAACTTCCCGGGAAATCCAACTTGAGATACTGATAGATCTCTGATATGGTATGCCTAGACATAGCATGGTTTTGTTGTATTTCCTAAATAAGTTAATGACACCATCATCCACTTTAATATCAAAAGTAGAGATCTGGGAATTGCACTGGACTCTTCTTCATCACTGTTATTTCTTTGGTTACCAGTCCCCTTGACTCAAGTTCATTTCCGAATACTTCCTCTTCTCCCCATCCTACTGCCACTTTTTTTGGCTCCCATATTTTCTGCCTGCCTAGAGCAGCAGCATCATAACTTATTGTGGATTTGTAGCAGATGCTGTCAATGCGCTGCTACATCCCTTGACATTCACTCTTCCCAGACTTGCCAAAGGCTTGTTTCAGTGCACACCTGCAGCTCTGTCTGAGGCTTTCTCTGGCCTCTGGAGACTGCTGAGTTTGTGTTCCAGGAACTTCTGAGACACTACTGGGACTTCTAGTAGCAGCTATCAACCATTGTCAGGTGGGAGTTAGTAGGTAGATACTCTGATGGGAAACTCTGAGGCATATTTTACATGGCCTCCCAGAGGTCCCCTATGGATTTAAACTTTAGTTGTCCATGGCTGTAACCTTCTCAATAATGTAAACTTCAATTACACCTTTCCTGTCCCTGCCTTCATCACTCCTGTATCAATGTTTCCTGGCATCACCTACCCTAGGAACTGGCTGTGACAAGAATCTTACCTAAGGCTAGGTTGCCCAGAAGCAGTCCCCGAGATAAAGGTTTAAGTGCGGGAAGTTATCTGAATAAAACACCAATGTCATTATTTCATTGTCTTATTTAAAAATTTAGGCTGCTAAAGGTAAAGTTCAAAGTCCTTAGCATGCCATCCAAGGCCCTTCATGACATTCAGCACAATCTTTGCTGATTCACTGAACTAGCAGATCAGAATCATGGCCCTCCTAAATAAGTCACAGTCATCTCCTAGTTAGAAGGTAAGTCCTCGAGCAGCAAGTCTATCTGGTTTAGGCTACATGTGGGATACATCTGATCCCTCTATGAATAGTTCAAACAAAACTTCATCGAGGCAAGAGATAAAGTAACCTTTATTCTAGACACACAAAAGTGTGTGCTTCTCAATGGCACTTCAATGATAAGTTTTCCCACCTTCATTCTCTTTTAATGGGATTTGGACTAAAATCTCTCATAAGTTTTCCACAGTTGAGCATTTCTTCATAATAAAGATTGATGAAATTTTAGAGTTCATAGGAAAGCCAGGGTGGAAAAACAGGCATTCATTCTTTTTGTGCCTTTATCTTGGCTACTAGCATCCTAATGGCACTGAAACCCAAAACCTAGTTTACTAGATTTAAAAAACAAGGCAAGGTGTTACCGTTAAATGAACAGTTATGAACACCAACCATACAATGGTGTGAGAAATACAGAAGAGATATTTTGGGCTAGGTAAGGAGGCTTGAAAAAAAAAAAAGGGAGACTAAGTTTGAATAGACACTAACTAAACTTGAAAATTGTGAATCTCTGCCTACTGCCTTTTGCTGAACTGTTCATGCTGTGAAGCATTGTCCACTACTTTACACATAAGACAATAATCTTACATTGAGTAATTACACACAAACACTATTTCCTCAGGGTGACTTTCTGACTTCATTATCTGTTTTCCAGAGTGTCTTAGAGTTTTCTTTAAATATACAATGACTTGTTCATTTACATTCATTCTCCCTCACTGGATTAAAGTCTCAGAATGGTTGGGACCACATCTATATTTTTTAGAATGATATTCTTAGTATCTACTGCCTGACACATGATGGGAACTCAATAAATATTTGTTGAATAAATGAATACTCGAACTTGATAGATCAAGGGACTATCTGACTTCCCACACTTACGTTCTTTACAATGCATACTTTTAGCAGATTAAAAGGCAAAGATAGTACAACACATAGCTATAAACTTGGTGCTTAATTAATTATTGATTGGCAATGTTAAAGTGAGCAAGCAGCCACTGAACACTCTGATCAAACCTGTTGGCCTTTGTATCATTAAAAAAAAAAAGTTTTTTAGGCTTCATGGACTGTGTGGCAGAGGGGAGTCTGAGTAAGGAATTCACCCATGTGGTAAATTCAGAACATGAGCTTCTTAGTGATGGACTTCAGATACAAACTAAGTTAAGTGTACAGTCTGCTATCTAAAATCATTCACCCAACCCTTCATTTCTTTATCCCTGTCTGAGCCGGTGAGAAAATTTTATTTCCTATGACAGTTGTTAACATTGTGGCTTGGTTTTTAGGCTAATCCCTGCATGGCTACTAGCCTTCATGGCTGCCACAACCCAGATAGTAAATGTAGATAACATTTGTTCAACTCCCCGCAGTCCCCCCCCACCCCCCCAAAAAGAACCCCAACCCCCAAAACAGAAAACTCCCAAACTATAGGTTCTTCATTTTTTAGGAAGAAAATTTTTCCTAGGATCCTTATGTAATGATTTCTTCTCAGGAAATTATGGCTCAGATTGGGTCACATTCTTATGTTTTAGTGGCATTTTTAGCTATATTCTTTTCTTGTGAGTTCTGTTTTCTCTTAGAGAGTAGCTGGAACATAGACAACCAAAAGTGTCTCCCATAGGAGCTCCTACTCCGAGGAATGTGCCAACTTAAATTTGTATTAAAAAGTTTAATTTTATAGGTGGTTTTGGTAATAATAGAAGAAAGTTTTAATTATTTAAACAATTTAGTGGCTAAAAAATAAGCCAAAAACCCTGCCCCTAAAACTGTCTCTAATATGTCCTCATTTTTCCCCCCTAAAAATTGGTTGTATTAATTTCATTGCTCTTTTTTAGAGCAGATGGAGATCCAAAAAACAGCTGTCCTCTGTAAGAGAAAATGCTGGAAGATCAATTAGGAGTTCAATTGAAGATCCTCTAAAATTGCTATTTGTCCCCAGTTTCTTACCTTTCACATACGTGGGTCCTGGGAATTTCCTGATCTTATCATGTATTTCTTACATTGTCCTTCTTGCTTTTGCTCCATACAGCCTCTTAGAATTACCAATCCTTCACAGGAGGAAAGCCATCGAACTGGGTCTTGAAGTCTTTCATGATTCCCCCTCCTCTAATTACGCCATTTTCTTATCACTTATCACCATATGACCTATATCATTAGAGCTGTGTTCCTAATTTCCTCACAATCTATGACTTCAAATATTCCAAAATAATAGTGTTATTTATCTTGGTACTTAAAAAAAATATTTTATTGATTTTTTACAGAGAGGAAGGGAGAAGGATAGAGAGTTAGAAACATCGATCAGCTGCCTCCTGCACACTCCCCACTGGGGATATGCCTGCAACCAAGGTACATGCCCTTGACCGGAATCGAAGCTGGGACCCTTGAGTCTGCAGGCTGACACTCTATCCACTCAGCAAAACCGATTAGGGCTATCTTGGTACTTTTATAGCTTAATACCCAGTGTGCAGTCAGTGCCTCTTTTCTGTAGTCATACTATTTGCAAAATATTACTTACAGATTCTATTTACTGATGGGAGAAATTGCAGTTTTCATACTTCCTAAAACAGGGTTGACTTGTGGCCTGCCACAGTCATTGGTGAACAAAAGTTAATTCAGAATCTATGCTTCAAGAATCTATGCTATATTCTTATTTTCTGTCAGATTAGCCTAGGATGGTTTTCACAGCTTAGCAGAAGAGAAGTGTGGGGGTGAGAGGAGAGAGAGAGAGAAAGAGAGAGAGAGAGAGAGAGAGAGAGAGAGAGAGAGAGAGAGATCATATAAAGAACTGGCTGACAGCCAATTCACCCCAAAACAAATTGAAGAGCCAAGCCAATTCAATGTTCTGAAGACCATATGCACATTTATGAGTCCATCAGAAACCAGAAAAAAAAATCCATGTAACCTATAAACACATGAACAATAGAACATATTATACTTTTAAGCTACTAGGCTTTCAGGTGATTTGTCATACAGCAATGACCAAGAATTTATTGCTTTGAAACCACCTTTTGTAATTGAATAAGAATTTTCATCCCTGGCAAAGAAGGAGCTAATGAGTACATGGCCCAAATTCTTCACGGTAAAATTATCATAGATATTGAACAATTTAACACAAAATGAGAAGTGAGTCAGTAAGCTAACCTTTAAAAAATAAATAGAAATGTTATTTTTAAATTACTCTAGATGTGAAAACAAGATGAAAAAATTCATGTACAAAATAATTTAATACTATGTACTTTTGTACTTTTTGTTCTTGAATAAAAGATTTTGATGTGCCTGGAGAGAGGGTACTAATAACATTCAAAAGTCAAATTTATTCAAAATGCCTTTCAAGCACTCCTTTATTGTTATGCTAATTAAACTTAATTCATAAATAAAATATCAAGTAGAGATGTATTTGGCAAATGTGGTCTATTAGGGAATGCTCAGGTTCATAATTCCTCCCAGTTGGCTGAATTCTTAATACCCCAGTTTTCTGCCAGGCCATAGGGCTTGTTCTCATGTTAAAGTGATAGGCATTTGCCAAGAATTCTAACTTAACTATGTCTTTACACAACTACAAATAAATCATCTTGGAATCTCAGCGGCCTGTATATGCAGAGTGCTTACCAGTAGCCCAGAGACCCCTAATTGAGAATTTTAGGTTTTAGGTGTCAGGGTCAGAATGCTAATCTGAACTAGGAATGTGAAAGATAATTTACACTCTAACATTTCAAAACCAGCTAAGGAAGAAACTTTCGTTTTAATTAGAATCTGAACAGATGTGAAAGACAACACTGTATTTGCTCTTCTGTGCCTGGCAATCAACTCTGTGTAACTATATTAAGATGAGCCAAAGAGACAAGGTTAATGGAAGATTTCAATATGCCCAGGGTTGTACTCTTGCTAGAATTCAAGGAAGAGGCAAGCACTTAAGTAAGCAGTGTGGTTCCCATTCAGAGATCTACGTGTGCATTCAGAGAGGAAATCTGCTTGGAGGTAAGACCAGGGATTAGAAGTGAACCTAGAAATGCTCACAGTTGGAGGTGCTATTACTGTAATATTTCTTTGATATGGCACCTCAGAGTCTGGCTTTCCACAGAATGCTAGTGAATTAAAATTCAGTGAACAATATTTACTGAATACCAAATGCTTCTGGGGAAGAGTATGTTGATGGAAGGGGCAGGGAAGAAAAGACACTACTTTATCCCTACTCAGAAGTTTATTGTCTTTTTGAAATGGGAGGGTGAATTGTAAAATTTTAATTTTTTTCATCACTATTTGTTCCCTCTATGTTTCCTTCCACAACCCCCAACCCGCAATCAGACTATTGTCCATGTCCATAAGTTCTCTCTCTCTTTTTGCTCAATCCCCCAAAGTACCCTTACCCCCCATACACACTACACACACACACACACACACCACCACCACCACCACCACCACCACCACCACCACCACCACCACCACCACTTGAGCTGTCTGCTTCAGTTTGTTTCACTCATATGTGGAAGGTGAACTTTGAAGGACATTACTTATTGAGCAGCTTTATGCTTCCTGCCTCGCATATATCTTCATAATTAACACCCCCCCCTTCCTCCTGTATTAAACACTAGACATGATGGATTCAAAATCAGGTGTGACTCCCCAACCCATGTTCTTTCCACTATAAGACACTACAGTAAAACTAGAAGAGTAATTTTTGTGACTCTAATACTGTATCTGTGAGAAAGTACATCAACCTACACATTTATGTATGTGTTTTTCCAGAATGGATTGCTCCCACCAGAAGTCCAGTTTCCTGAGTGCTAGGCTGCTAGGACTTTGTGAGTACAGTTACATCCAATCTCTTATTGTGGGAGGTAACATATTTTTTTTTTTAAATCCTTGCATATCAGCTTATAAGAGTCAGTGGGGGAGTAAGGTAGGTATTTTTTTCAACTGCAGTTTTTATGGGGCTTAACATGGTGGAATCCAGTCCAGATATAAAAACAATCCAGTCCCATTGATCGTGGGGCTAAGATGAGTTATTGGCCTAAGGTACATTAATGAAGAAATATGCAATTAGTTAGTGAAGGCACATTTCCCAAGCACAGGGTGCTCTGATTATCCTCTCAGGAAACATTCCTCAGAGGCCTTTCTATGGCAAATGATTAATAATAAATCTTTTGCTTCGTGTAGTTTATGGCAATTTAAAACTGCTTTTATGTATGGTGGCCTTTAAAAACACTTTTTACTGAGGTATAATTCATACGCCATAAAACCAACCCATTTAAAGTACACAGCTCAATAATTTGTAGTATGTTCAGGTACGTAACTATCACAACTAAGTTTAGAACACTTTTGTTACCCTAAAAATAAATCCTGTACCAGATTTTAAAATACTTCAGTTGATGAATATTTGAGTTGTTTTTACCTTTTGGCTATTGGGAATAATGTTGCTGTGAACATTTGTGAATAAATTTGTGTGTGGACATGTGTTTTCTCTTGGGTTTGTACCTGGGAATGAAATGAATGGGTCACATAGTAACCTAATATTTATGATTTCAAGGAAATACTCAACTATTTTTCAAATTGCTGCACCATTTTAGCACTGGCAATTAATAAAGTTGCAATTCCTTTACCTCCTCATTAACACCTGTTATTGTCTGCTTTTTTATTTTAGCCATACTAGTGCATATAAAGTTGTATCTCATTGTGGTTTTGATTTGCATTTCTCTAATAATGAATTATGTTGATCATCTTTTAATCTGCATATTGGCCATTTTGATATCTTCTTTCGAGAAAAGTCTTTTCAAATCCCTCACTCATTTCTAAATTGGCTTATTTTTATGTTTATTATTGAATTTAAGAGTTTTAAAAATATATTCTAGATATGACTCTTATCAGATATTTTTTAAATGTCTTCTCCCATTGTGTGGTTGTCTTTTCACTTTCTTGATGGTGTTTGCAGCCCAGGAGTTTTTCATTTTGTTCAGTTTATATATTAATTTTGGTGCTTGTGCTTATGGTATCATATCTATAACTTCCTGGTATCATATCTAACATTGCTTTACACAGATTTACTACTATGTTTTCTTCTAGAAATTTTATGGTTTTAGCTCTTACATTTTGGTTGTTGATAAATTCTGAGTTAATTTTTGTGTATGATATGAGATAGGAGTCTAAATTCATTATTTTGCATGTGGATATCTATTTAATCCAACACCATTTGTTGAAAAGGCTATATCTTCCCTCATTAAATTGTCTTGCTACCCGTGTAGTAAATTGAGTGTTTATGTTTGGCCTTTTAATTTTGTTTCATTCATACATACGTCCATTCTTATGCCAATACTATACTTACTTGATTAGTGTAGATTTTGAAATTGAAAAGTGTGACCCTCCAACATTGTTTGTCTTTTTCAAAATTATTTGGCTGAGTCCCTTGTATTTGCACATGAATTTTAGGATCAGCTTGCCAATTTCTGCAAAAATATCCAACTTTGGATTTTGATAAGAATTGGGTTAAACCTGCAGATCAAACTGAGGAATTATGCTGTCTTAATAACAAGTTTTCAATCCATGAACATAGGCTGTTTTTACACTTATTTAAGTCTTCTTTAATACCTTTTAAAAGATTGTTGACTGTATTATAGGTGCCCCCCATTTTTCCCTTCCTTTACCTCCCTCCATCCAGCCCCTGCCCCACCTCAGGCCTTCCCCATATTATTGTCTGTGTCCATGGGCTATGCCTATATGCCTATATGTTCTCTGGTTAATCTCTTCCCATCTTCTCCATCCCTGTCTCTATTGGTCTCCATTTTGAGGATCTACTGTGCTCTTCTCTCTTACCTTCCTTTTTTTTTTTTTTTTTTTTTTAGGATCAATTATACTCCTTCTGATAGAGGAAGAAAACACTGTTTCATCACGGACACTTCTCCAGTCCATGAGAAGCTCCATAGCTATGTTATGTCTGTGAGGCTTCCCTCCTATTCACCTCACTGAGTCTGCCATAGCAAGGCATGCCTCTCTCTACCCCACAGACTCATGAAGGCCCTAGACTATTATTTATAGGATACGATCAGCCAGACAGTTGTCAACATTTTAGTTAATAACTCATAGGTTTATAATCAAGATGTTGTCAGGCAAAATTTACATGCATTCAAAGACTCATAAACTTCTCCTTTTATTCTAGGCACTACTGGAATGACTATTTCCACCCCAAACAGTTTTGTGCAGGTGAAATTTCACTGAAATTCACCTCTTGTTTTTTATACTGATGTCAACGTACAGGATGCCATCAGCACCTGTTTGGAACTCCCAGAAGTGCACAATTGCATGCACAAACTAGAAATGTAGGAGATTTAATATCTGTTGTACTATCTTTTACAAAAATAATTAAATGCTTATTTTAAGTTATAGTTTACTGTATACTGTGCCTATTTTGTAACTACCAATTTGTACTTCTTATCCCTTCACCTCTTTCCCAAGCCCTCCAACCTCCCTTTCCCCTGCCAATGACAAGTCAATTCTCTGTGTCTATGAATCTGTTTCAATCTTATTTGTTCATTTATTTTGTTCTTTAGACTCCACATACAAGTGAAATCATGTGGTATTTGTCTGTGTCTGACTGACTTAGTTCCTATTTTGAGCAATGGAGGAAGGGATTTGATGGATAAATACCACCCCTTTTGTCCAGTGGGTGGATGGTTTTGAAAGTTGCATGGTTGCAAGTACCGGTTGTCTGTTGTGGTGGCGCAATATGTAACATATCCTTGTATTGCCTTTCTCCGCTTCCTTGTTCCATTCTTCTGCCCTAAAATCCCAACCCTGGGATCATATTGTCTAGTTAATGTTCTGCACTCAGGCTGTCCCTTCAGGGAAACCACCACCAAGTTTTGGGGGAACAACAACAGCCGTATTTAATGGTAGCATAACTAATTTTTATGACTATAACTATGCTATTATTGGTGTAACTTTATGTGAACAGTTGGATATGTATAAAAATAGAATAGACTGATGAATTTTAGAGGAAATGTGGGAGTGGGTAGGTGGGTGGGAAGAGGTTAACTGGGGAACTTATATGCATATATTCATAGCCCAAGTACACAGATAATAGTGTGGTGAAGGCCTAGGAGTGGTGGGTGTGGGATGGAGAGGGTCAAAGGGAAGAAAAAAGGGACCTCTATAATACTTTCAACAGCAAAGATAAATAAATTTTTAAAAAATGCACAAAAGAGACATTCTTTGAAAGTGTCAGTGTTTATAAATACCATAAAAGTTTCCACATTTCATGGGTATACCAGGGAGGGTAATGGCACCAGTGCCTTCTATTTTATATCATGAAATTAAAAAATCAGAAATACATATTCCAGAAACTTGTAACCAGATAAATAAATTTAAATAAAACAGAAAAAAAACCAAAATGTTTGAACAAACATTTGAACAAACTTGTTTCTATAAATATTTCTCCTAATTTCTAAATACTGATTTAACTGAAGTTTTAGAACATTCTTGCTTTCTTTCTAGAAATTGCATTTGTCTGTGATATTTGACATTAGGCCTGGCCATGAGATTTACTTTAGCCAATGAAACATGGATGGAAGTGGGATCAGGCACAAGTTTGATGGGCCAACGAATAATTTTCTATATTTTTTCCATCTTACCATTGTGATTATGGAATATTGATAATATATATTTTTTATCAACCTGGCTCTCAGAGTGATAATGATGAGTAGATCCTACCTATTGATTTGAACTGAACATGTAGCATTAGCAAAAAATACATTTTGTCACATTAAACCATTGAGATTTTTTGATTTGCTATGGTTTACAAGTTAGGATGGTCTAGGTTATTATGTAGTGTCCTAAATATACTTCACAAAAATGCACATATATCATGCATGAATCAAGCTTTATTCTAAAGATAAAAAAACACAATAAAAACAACAATAACCAGTAGCACACAAGAAATGAACTTTTAAATTGTAAAACAGGGATCACAGCAGTGTTTAAGGCATGAAACAACTTGCTGAAGATCACTTAGCTAGTAAGTGGAGAAACCAGAACCCAAATTCCAGAACCCTATTTCTAATGCCTAGACCAGTGTTTCTTGGTGTGGATATACTTTGTTGGTGATCCTTGGTGACCTGCCAAGTAATCCACAGAAGAGCTTTATATTTTAAATTATTTTTTTCATATATTTCACAAGCTTTATATTTATCACTATTAATTATAAACAGTTACTTAAATTATATAAAATGCATCCCATTGTAGTTAACATTAACTGATAAATTCCACATGTGCTAAGATGGACTGTATTTAAGAACACAATTACACAGAAAATAAGATAATATGAAAATAAATTTTAATTTCTCTTCACTGTTTTTATATCTACAGTTTACCCAAGTCTGTAGTTCCACAGTAGTGCAGTGTAAAAGCAGTTCATAAAGAAATGGAAGCAAATGAAGTAGCATTAATGTAACTCAAAGTAATGCTAAATTTGTGAATACTGTATAGTATCACAGTGAATATAAAAGTGAATACCTATTGAAAAAAATGATTTGGTTAGTGTCCTGATTTTCCATAAGCAGCTAGGGAAAGAAAAGGATGAATTTGAATATTGATTTTATTGGATAGAACTATAGTGCAGAAACCCTTAAAACTTTCACATGATTTTTTTTTCTTTAAGCATAGCACAATGACTACTCTAGCAAAACAAACAAAAAAAAATTCAGGAAATATATACTACCAAAATAATACTTTCTAGCAAAAATGATTAATTGATGCTAAGAAAAGAGATTAGAACATTATAAACATCAAAGTTGTAATACTTACTCTTGTGAAGAAGCTTATAAAACCACCCATGAGATTGACATATATAGCTTGTCCTTTCTGTATGAGCTTTAGATACAATTTCTTTATTAAAAAGATATTTTGAGCATTGCCTTATATCAATGGCATACAATGTAGGAAAGCATTTACAGGCACTTAGGTGCTATAAATAATTTGTTTTTATGGTTGGACATAACCAATTCCAGAGAATGTATAGCACATGGGGAAGAAATACCAGGCACTGCTTTTTGTCTCATATATCACTAAAAACCCATTTTGTGAGCCGTGCTATCAAGGAGAAATCTTTTCAATGATAAGCGGGGAAAATGGTCCATTGGGATCAGTATTGTCAGAACACCAGTTATGAATACAACAAAGCAGAGCATTGCTACATGAAGTTGCACTTGAACCAGAGCCACATACTTCTTTAGTCAGAGAATAGTTGTGGATCAGTACAATGTGTGAAGGATATCCTTCACTTGCTTCATCAGAACAATGTGCTGCCTTTCCAGATCAGGGTCTAAACAAAAATCAGATGGCACACTCAAAAAAGGATAATTCAAGGAATGGTTATTTACAAAGGAACCACAAAGGAGACTGCACCAACCCAGGGCATTGTAAGAGCCAGTTCACATTACAGTGTCTCCACTCCTTTGTGTAGACACAACAGACCTCATATAATGACTACATACCTATCGTTGACACAGGTGAGGAATGTAGTAGGGTTGCTGTATCAGACTCCTTTTGTGTAAAGTCTCACATTATTATTGGCTCACTTGATTCCAACCATGTTTATAGCCAAGAATTTCACACCAACTCTGATCTGCTTTGCACCCACATCATCTCAAGTTTGCACTGTGGGTCCCTTGCTTCCTGCCTGGGTTTTCTGATGTCATTCATGTAGGACCCTGTTGAGAGCCCACTGGATATTCCATTGTCAACTCAGAAGTGTGGGAGAGTTGATGCCTTATAGAGCAATCCTCAACCAAATGGGGCATGGAAGTCAATGGAAAAATGGGTTTTACCCTTTGGGTAAGCAGTTCTGAGATGTACAAGTCATATTCTTTTGAAGGTTTTAGCAATGTTTTGCATCAGCTACTTACAGCAATAAATCCATTTAATACTGCATCTCTGTATTGACTTTCCCTTTCTCTCTATTTCAATGTGGACAATACTCAGAAGGGAGGTCAGCAAGTTTTCCCAAGAAAGAAATACAATTCCTTACTCGTATACATTGAGTAGCCTAAATGCAGGCAATGACATCTGTCGGAGGAAAGGACCTATCAGAATTTTTGGAGGCACAATTGACCCCCTCTAGGTCCTGACTTCCATACAGTTGAAGTGGTTTTGCACAAACAGAGAGATGAGGTGAGGTGGCGTTAGCATATGTCCAGGTAATTTAATGTATAATGTGACTACAAGGTACAACAGTTCCCTGAAGACTCATTTATCCTCCTTAATTTACAAAAACTTCTTTTATCCTCCTCATATTCTCCAGGAAAGTAGCACCTGATTAAAAAATATTTCTGAACCCAGTACTGCAAAATCAAAACAGGAGGTAAGTGTTCTAATATTTATTGGAATTTTACTAACAAGCTAAGAAACTAGCTGTAAAGTTCACCCCACAGTAGATGACCTGGTTTTCTTCTTTTCTAGCAGCTTGTAGAATCTTGTTTTTAACCTTAAACAATAATGTTTTAACATGGATAATTTTTCTATCAAGGCCTTCCTTTGTGGAAAAGTCTTTTCTGGTGTTTTTAATAACTTTCTCCTTCTTCCTTTATCTTTTTCTGAAACTCACCTTATTCAGAGGAATGACCCTAAAGAGTCAACATCTGTGTCTAATCTTATATTTTCCATGTTTTAGGTGTAGATACCTGGTAATTAAAAAAATACAATTTAAAAGATAATATCTTTAAACTAGTTTTCTTTGGGAGGGTCAATATTTTAGGTGGGCAATAGAAGACTTTAAAATATCACATTTTATTTGCTTCATTTTAGGCATATCTTATTTGAAGCGTACTGCTTGTTTTATCTGCTGTTCATCTGATAGAACAGCTGAGTTAAATCCACTCATGTTTGTGATGGTTACTGGTATATTTAGACATATCTAATAGCTTATTTTGTATTGTCTTTATTACCTACTCTTTTTTTCTTTCTTACCTTCTCTTGGCTTGATAAAATTCTATTTTCTTCCCCTTCACTGATTTAAATGTTAAACATTTAAAAATTATATTTTACAATACAGTCTATGGTTGGACAGTGTATAATTAGTGTACTGGTGTTTCCTCTTTAGGAAAAGACCAAAGATATCTTAATTTACTCCTTTTGTCTTTTCCATTAATTTTTTTTTGACAATTACTTAAGACCTTTATTAACAGGTGCTTGCAGTTTGTTGACTTTTTTGAAAAAATCAAGCTGTAAACTTTTATTACAAATTAAAAATGAGGTTCTTAAAAATCTCAGCTTGACCAGATATGAAACAATTTAAAAACCTTTAAAGGTGTGTTGAGAAAAACGAGGCTTTTTTTTCCCTTAAAAAACACGTTTGTCATTACCAAAAAGAGACGTCTTTAGATAAAAATAATAAAAACCCCATGCTGCACAGATAATGCAGATAGTTCTAGTTATCTGGTCAACGGGCAAAAAGCAAGCACTTAAGGTCTTCAGCTCCAATCTTTTGTTCATTTCTTATTGCTGGCATTTCATATTTCTTCTTGCTGGATGAATAAACCGGATGATGGTAAAGATGGTAAGCCAGCATTTTTTACTCAGCCTCGCCCTGCTCAGCCTGGGAAGCAGACGAATTCTCAGCTGGTGGATCGGCTGCTTTTGTCTCTTTGCTATCTTGTGGTTTAGGGTTTTCAGGGCATCTGTGTCTGTAGTTGAAGTTGCGGCGGTACCGACGACGTTGAGGTGGCTGTTGACCTTGGGTCTCATCTCCTTGATTTTCCTTATCTTCTTCATTGCCGTCCTCTCTAGGCTGTCTTTGGCGAGGAGGGCCCCTGCGGAATCGTGGTCTATAGCCCCCATACATATTCTGTCTCACTGGTCTGCCTCGTTCTCCTGCACCCTGGTTGTCAGCACCCTCCATCACTTCTCCCTGCACAGGAGGGTTGGAATCCTGTGGTCCACGCCCACAGGGTCTCCGCATGTAGTGAGGTGGGAACCGCCGCCTGCGCTGTTGGGCCTGGCCTTCGGGAGCACTCTCTGATCCCTCGTTCTTTTGCCCACTCTCACTGTTCCGGTAATTCTGCTGGTAATTGCGTGGAGGACCCCTGCGACGTGGAGAGCGCCTACAATGGTTACGGCCTGCTGCATATGTACTGCCTTGTGCTGGAACTCCACCAGGGCCTGTAACATTGGCTGCCTCCGCACCCTTTCCTCCTTCAGCAACATCAAACGCCACAGTCTCTCCATCCCCTACACTGCGAAGGGACTTCCTGGGCTATTCTTTATGGCAGTCTGGTGTACAAATACATCCTCCTTGGTGTCATTCCTGTGGATGAAACCATATCTGTTTCTTACATTGAACCATTTTACGGTTCCCAAAACCTTCCTTGCGATGACCTTGTTATCCCTGCCGGCAGGCGCTGCCCTGTGAGGCGCCGCTCCCTGCGCGGGTGGTGCCGGGCTTGGTGTCCGCAGCGGAGAGGCTGGGGGCTGGGGGCGGCGGGCGGTGGGTTAGCTGAGTTTCGGCCTCGCTGCTCCCGGTTGCCATGATGGTGACTAGGGCCGCTGTGGCAGCTGCGGCTCCTCCCGGGTGTGACGGTAACGAGGCCTGCAGCGGCGTTGGGGCTGCTCAGGGCTCTCTGGGGTCTGCTCTCCGCTCCCGCTACTGATCGAACTCTCCATTCATTTTTTTAAACTTAGTTCTACCTTTCAAATAATAAGATTTCAGATATTTATCAATATTTTACTTAGTTTTTTGCTCACCATTTGTTTTGCATTCCATTCCTTCCTGTCCTCTTGTCCGTAGAAGTTATTTGATAGAGTTTCCACCCACAGATCCCATGGAAAGAAAGAGCTTAGTCCTCTTACATATGAAAATGTCTATTGTTTCCTTACTCTTGAGTAGTACTCTAGCTGGTTTAAAAATGACACTTTAGATTACTTCATAATTTAGTCTATTTAGTCCTGTGATTTATTTATGTTGAGATGTCTTCTGGGAATGCAATTAGACTAAGGTAATCTACAGACTATCATAAATGCAGTCTGTACTTTTTCTAGATACGGATTTATTTTTATTCTACTTAGACCTTGGTTAAAAGTTTGCTAGAAAGGAAGAAAAACACATCTTTAGATCAAAAGTCGTATCATCATATCTGAGTATTACTTGACTTCTGATTCCTAGAGGTTCTGTTAGATATATGTTGGGGCTTCTTTTATATTTCCACTTCTCTCTCACATATTTTCTGGATGAATTTCTCAGGGATAATTCTTTGTTCAATTGTCTTGAATCTGGAATTTATCCCATATATGTGTGACTTTGAGATAGTCTCAGAGAGACCTGTCAAGGCCATTTTTCAGAGAGAACAACAAATTAATAAATAACGCACTACCCGTCACCAGAAAATTACCCAATGTAAGTTGAAGTACACCAGTAAGAAATACTATGCTGCTGCAAAAAAGAAGGAATTCTTACCATTTGCAGCAACATGGATGGAACTGGAAAGCATTATGCTAAGTGAAATAAGCCAGTCAATGAAAGAAAAATACCACATGATCTCACTTATTTATGGATAATAAAAACCATTATAAATTGATGAACATAAACAGATACAGAGGCAGAACAGCATTGAACAGACTGTCAAACTACAGCTGGAAGGCTCGGGAGGGTTG
>PVJC01030846.1:0-20948 GCA_004026665.1 Murina feae
GCGCGCCTCCGTACCTCTGTACTTTGCTTCTGCCGCTCCTCTGAGTCTCAGACTCTTCTCTAGTTGTAGGATTTTCACTCAGCCAGCCGTCCTGTGGGTGCAAGTGGTGTCCGTGTGTTCTTTTCGAGGTTTTTCTGAAATAGTTGTTCACAGCTGCATTTACGGTGTCTACCCTATGCCGCCATCTTGTTTCTTCCCTGAGGCCCCTCATCCTTTATCTTCCTTCATGTGATCTGATTTCTCCTCTGATTTCTCGTTTTCCTCATTTCTAAATGTTATAATTGCAGCCTATGTGATTATTGTGAAGATCAAATAAGGTGATGCATGTGAAAAATACATTGTGGATTTTAGCCGGTGCTCTACAAATGTTAGTTGTTTTTTTCTGTATGAATACAGTCTCATTTGCAATTAAAAAAAAAAAAAGGGCAACGCAAATTCGGATATCCACCTATGGTTCTGGTCACATACATTGCTAGTTCCTGTCACACACAGTGCTGTCAGAAGTGAGTTCATGGGAGTTCATGTAGTTGCTGGGGATAGTTGCCATGAAGCAGCAGTTGCAAAGAAAGGTCATTCTTCTAGTCATTGTTGACTCCTGAAAAGCATCCCTTGATACAAAAGGAAAGGTTATCTAGTACTGTAAGAAACATTGAAATATCATTACTCTTCATTAAGGTGTGGTACTTGATATTCTTGGGACAGAATTTTTTTTCCAGAAAATGGAAGGTTTATTTCCCTTTAAATTGACATACTACTCATAATAATTTCAAATATTATAGGTGTTATTTTCAACTATCATATTTCTACTAATATTTTATTCTTTAACACATTATTGCCAAGTCTGGGTATTGAGTCTAAAGGTTACTGTACAACCTCTGGGAAAAGCTATTCTTAGAGTTGTCTTCTTCTAAAACTCCTGAACTGTGCTCATACTAGTCCTTTAATAGTTTTTGTGCTATTGTTCATTACTTTATCTGTATCAGGCTTTTTCCTACACAGTATTGTCAGGTGGGTTCCTTTTTGATAGTGAGATACTTTTTACTGGGAAATTGTAATAAAAAACCACTTGTCTTGGATTTAAATTCCTCACAGCTCTATGTTAATTGGTAGTGATCTCCAAATTGTGCCTTTTTATATAGATTTCTTCTACCAGCACATAGCACCATAAATGACATACATTAGATGCTCAAAAATTATTGGATTGGTTGGTGATGCATGATTTTGGAAGCTTCACTTTCCTGTTGTTAGAAATGGTGGGAGCAGAGCCCTGGCTGGTGTTGCTCAGTTGAACCTAGAGACCTCCAGTTTGTTCCCAGTCAGGGCACAGGCCCAGGTTACAGGCTCAATCTCTAGAAGGGGGCAAGTAGAAGGCAGCCCATTGATGTTTCTCTCTCTCTCCCTTTTCCTTTCCTTTCTCTCTAAAATCAGTAAAAGACATATTAAAAAAAAAAAAAGAAATGGGAGGAGTGGAAATCTTATGTTATAAGCCCATAAGATTGTTTTTTAAGAAGCGAGTAGGAAAATAATCTAAACTAATAAAACTGTAATATTAAAATTAACCATCTTTTTGGGACGGGTAAGCCATGCCCACCAGCCAATCAGAGTGGCTGTATGCAAATTAGCCCAGCCAAGATGGCGGAGGCCGCAGCCAGGGAGAAGCCATTCAACACACAGGCCGCAACCGCCGGGGGAGGAGCAGGGCGCTGGCGATGGAGGCCTGAAATAGATCCAGTTGCGGATTACAGATGGCAGGGCAGCCTCAGGGGCAGAGGGACTGAGCCAGCTCTGCCCCTGAGGCTGAGGCCTGGAAATTGATGCAATCAGGACACACGGCATACACGGAGGCGTGCCCTCCGTGTGTGCTGTGTGCCCCAATGGATTCTAGGGTCCCAAACTATGAAAGGGCACAGGCTGGGATGAGGGACCCCCCCACTCCTGCCGAGTGCACAAATTTTTGTGCATTGGGCCCCTAGTCTATAATAATAAAAGGGTAATATGCTAATTAGACCAGATGTCCTTCCAGACGACCTTCCAGATGAAATTGGGGCTTCAAGGGAAGCTTGGGTCCCAGGTGCTTGCCAGTGGCCTGAGGGAAGCCAGTGCCGGCAACCGGGGCAAGGAAGGCTTACTCTTGCGCAAATTTCGTGCATCGGGCCTCTAGTACAGTATATGTATGACGAAAAGACAAAGACTGGTGTTTGTGGACTTTGTTATTAGTTGTACTCTTAATTCATATTGAAGAGGTGACTCCTACCTGTTTGTTTTTTCAACTATATTAATTTAGAAAATGCTTATTAATAACAAATACTTAGATATATTTTATTTTATACATGAGTCTGGCCAGTCAGAATATAGTTAATTTAAATAAAAGTAATTTGTTTCTCTCTATCTGTAATTCCCATCTCCTCCCCCTCACCCCTCCCCAGGGATTTTGCTATGGCAAATAGAAAGGAACATTTCCATTTTATTGTGTGTGTTCTTGTTTTTGTTTTTTTTTAGAATTTAAATAATGATAGAAATATATGAAAAAATTTTTTTATTCTGAAAAAAGGCTGAGCATACTGCTACTCTAAAAGCAGGGACAGGTATACTTTCTATTTCCTTCTTTTTTTTCTGACACACACTCAATTCTTATGTAGCTAATGGTTGTGATAGGAGAGTCTCAGGAAAAGCATGCGAAGGAACAAGAAGGCCTTTCTGGGGCAGGAAGAGCTCCCAGGTCAGCATAGCCCCAGGCTGTTTTACTGAGTCATTAGAGCAAGAAAATCCCAAGACAGTCTTTTCATTTAACCCTGTGTTAGTGTTTCTCCTCTTTGCAGCTGGAATGAAGGAGCACGGGTTGTGGAATGGGTCCTAGAGTTCCCTAGGTGTGCCCATGTTCTGGAAGTTTATATTAAAAAACTAGTGGCCTGGTGCACAAAATTTGTGCACATTAAAAGGGGATTAATTAGAGGAACTATTTTAATATTGCTATTTGCCCTTTCTCTATAAAAGAAGTGTCAGAGAGAAAAGAAAATTAGTAAAATGTATATGAAAATCTTCCTCCTGTCAGAGTTTGGGGCACACCTCAAAATCACGCAAGACCCAGACCCATCCGGCCCCACCCCCATTGGGCTAGATCTAGACCTGGCTGGTGGTGTGCATGGCTTGAGGTCCCCCATCAAGCCCCATTGGGCAGGGGGGCATGGCCTGAGGTCCCCTGGCCCAGAACTGGGGTGGGGGGGCACAGCCTGAAGTCCCCTAGCCTGGTGCTGGAGCAGAGGGCATGGCCTGAGGCCAGTTCCTAGGTCAGAGGGTGCAGCTTGAGGTGGCCTGAGCTGAGGCGTGTGCTTTGAGGTCCCCAGTCAAGCTCTGCCGGGTGGGGGATGCAGCCTGAGATCCCCTATCAAGTCCGCTGGGCAGGTGGGTATGGCCTGAGGTCGCCTGTCAAGCCCCACTGGGTGGGGGGCACTCCTTGAGGTCCCCCATCAAGCCCCACTAGGCCAGGGGTGTAGTCTGAGATCCCCCGTCAAGCCCCACCGGGCTGGTGGCACAGCCTCAGGTCCCCTAGCCCGGCGTCAAGCTCCACTAGGCGGGGGGTGCACCTTGAGGTCTCCTGTCAAGCTCTGCCAGGTGGGGATGCAGCCTCAGGTCCCCTGTCCAGGTGCCAGGGTAGGGGGCGCGGCCTGAGGTGCCCCGTTAAGCCCCACAGGGATGGGGGTGGGGGTGAGGGAGCACAGCCTCAGGTCCCTGCTGATTGCTTCTTAAGGCTTGTTACCGGAACTTGGCCTCCGCTGTGTGTGCAGGCATCTTGTGTTACGGAAATGCCTGCCTCTGCTGTGGGCGCTGCCATCTTTGTGATGGAATGATGGTCAATTTGTATATTCCCTCTTTATTATATAGGATAAAGTTAGGAAGCCATTGGGGGAAATCATAGAGATTATTAGATTATGAGTACCGTTAGTTTCGGTTTTTATTACCTCATGCATAATGAGCACGTAATGAGCTTTTGGACATGAGGCAAGGTGACCTCTATAAGCCCCTTGGCCTTATCTGTAAAATGGAATTAATGATAGTACTGATCTCAGATGATTGCCATGAAAATGAAACAAAATACAGTGCATTGCTAAGTGCTCTTAGTTATAAACCCCAGAATCTGGGTCTGACTGGCTTAAGCAGAAAAGGATTTGGAGTGGTTATAAGAAATCTCTGACTTGCTCAGAGAGCTGGAGAACTGGACTCAGTTTACTAGTATACGGCTCTGAATTAAAGTGAAGATCTAAACGGAACTAGTGTGGAGGGGACTGTGGCATTACTGCTGAGTGTTCTGGGGCTGTCATCAGCACTGCTCTCACTGCTGCCTTTGAAGCTGATCGTTGCACTACTGCGCCATCAAATACTTATGCAGTGTCCCGATTCTTTATATCACTAGCTTCTCCAAAATGTCAGGCAAGTGATTACGGGTCATGTAACTATGCCCTGTAGTAGGGAATTTAGGAAAGATGTTTACTATAATATAGTTATGGACCTTCGGTTTTTGAATTAATTCGTTCTGGAAGGCTGTTCAAGAAGCGATTTGTTCTAAAACTGAATCATTTTTCCCCATTAGAAATAATATAAATTGAATTAATGTGTTCCAGACCTCCAAAAGATTCCCTATTTTAACATTTTTATATACAGTACATGTCTAATGTACTGTTTAATCTAGAAATAAACACTTCTTAAATTTATGAAATCACACCCTACTAGCCTTAAACTGAATAATTTTTCCTATATAATTACCTTGCAGATACTATAACTGGCTAACTGCTTTTCACTTATCCAATCAACAATAGTTTTTCTACCTATTCATTTGCTTGTGATTGTTGTTTTGGGAGCACTTTCACATCCTTAGCAACATTAGCATTCTTAATGGCCTCTATATGTTTTTAAATTGTGCTATCCTTGATTTCTGCCAGCAGCAAAAGCATTATCTCCTTTGTTCATTGCCTGAGAGATGATTTTTGTCATGCTGAGATGTCAACATTAAAGGGTTGTCAGATTGAAAACTGAAGTTTTGGTCCATAATTCAGATATTTTTCCTGTGAACAACTTGGTTGGGAACCAAATTGTTTGAGATTGGAGACATTTGAGAAATGAGGTTTGACTGTTTAGCTTTTGTGAGGGGGCTCAGTCCTTTTATGAGGAGGCTTTTGTTCACCATGAAGACTTAGAAAGCTAGGAATTCTCAAGGTAAAAGACAGGAAGGAGTTCAGAGCTAGGGAGTCCCAAAACTGATTAACTACCACTACTTATAAAATGCTTAGTGCTATTCCTGACATGTGGCAGTGCCACTCCAAATGCTGGCTTTTATTAATTTACTAGAGGCCTGGTGCACAAAATTTGCGCATGGGTAGGGTCCCTAGGCCTGGCAGTGATCAAAGTTGATCTGCGGGGTGACGGACAGCACAATTGGGGACCCCTGCTGGCACCTGCCTTGACTGATCTGGTGCCTGCAGGCTGGGGGCAGCTCCTGCATTGAGTGTCTGCCCCTTGGTGGTCAGTGCACATCATAGTGACTGGACATTCTGCCATTTGGTCAATTTGCATATTAGTCTTTTTATTATATAGGATATTTGTCAGTTCTTATTTGGGAAAATGATTAGGGAGATTTTTCTCCCAGATTTGATTTTTGAAGCACATACTAGATTAGAGCTGCTAGAGCAATAGAGGCTAAAGGGTGAATATAATTTCTAAGGCTGTAATTTACACAGAAGTCCAATTATGTTTACTAGATGGCACCTTTAGTTGGTTTGAAGTAACTCAAGAGTAATCCTGACTTATGAGTCAAAATGTACTAATATAAGCCATTAATAGCCCAGATTGCCACTAACACTCCATTGCCATTCATTAGTTACCTCTCTTTCCACCTGGTTTCCCATTTACATGAGGGGTCAGTGAAAAAGTAGTTTAAAAGTGGTGGCCTTAGTTCAGAAGGCCTGGATTCGAGTCTCAGCTCTTCCAATGACCACCAGTATGATCTGGAGCAGATCATTTAATCCCACAGACTGTTACTGGTATGTGTTGAAAAAGAATATTCCAAGAATATTGTGGAGGATTTAAATGAAAAGATGTGCAAATATCTAGTACATAGTGAGACTGCTCTGTAAATATTTCTTTTAAAAAAACAAAACAGCCCCACTAACTGCAGAAGATCAAGCTTTATTTTCTTTTAAAAAGTTGAAGATATCTGTAATAAAAAGTCAATATTTAAGCCAGAGTAATTTAGGGCAGTGGTTTCAGGATGTATTGAAATCACAGTCCTATATAATAAAAAGCTAATATACAAATTGACTGAATGGCAGAACGACTAGTCACTATGACAAGCACCGACCACTAGGGGACAGGAGCTGCCCCCTGATGGTCAGTGTGCTCCCACAGAGAGAGTCCCATTCAGCCAGAAGCCCTGAACTGGGTTCATAGGTGGTGAGTGCAGCAGCGCTCCCACCTCTGGGACATCTCCCAAAGGCTCCTGGACTTTGAGAGGGCGCAGGCCAGACTGAGGGGGAATCCCCCTCCCCCCCACTGCACGAATTTTGTGCACTGGGCCTCTAATACTTTTTTTTTAATTACATAAAGTATTATAAAGATTAGTACATATATCTCTTCTTTCCCCTGCCCTTCCTCCAGCCTCCCCTACCCCCACCCCCAGTGTTTTGTGTCCATTGGTTATGCTTAAATGCATGCATAAAAGTCCTTTGGTTGATTTGTTAGCTCCCCCCAACCCTCCCTGTCCTTGTAGCTGTAATTTGACAGTCTGTTTGATGCTGCTCTGCCTCTATCTATTTTTGTTCACCAGTTTATAATGGTCATTATTATTCATAGATAAGTGAGGACGTGTGGTATTTTTCTTTCACTGACTGGCTTATTTCACTTAGCATTATGTTCTCCAGTTCCATCCATGTTGCTGCAAATGATAAAAACTCCTTCCTTTTTACAGCAGCATAGTATTCCATTGTGTAGATGTACCACAGTTTTCTAATCCATTCATCTGCTGATGGGCACTTAGGCTGTTTCCAAATTTTAGCTATGGTAAATTGTGTTGCTATGAACATAGGGATGCATATGTCCTTTCTGATTGGTGTTTCTGGCCTCTAGTACTTTTATAATGATTCTAAGACATTATTTAGCTGTTTTCACTTTCATTAAGTGCCCTTTCCAGAAGCTATGTGATATGTTGTGTGATGTCAGAACAGATTCAATGCAAAGCAGCTATGAGAATCCAGCTATGTTTTATTAGTTCAATATTAAAGGAGATTTGCAGAAGTGTAAAACAATGCCACTCTTTTCACTAATTTTTTCTTTTTGTTTTGGAAAATTGTATTATTATGTGAACATGCTATGGTGTTTATTATTTTAAAAATAATTAGCAAATATTTTTAAATTCCTGTTTTAATTTCTATTTTGGCAACTATTGGTAGATGTAACCTACGTAAACAAAAGCTCTTTGAGGAGCTCAATAATTTTTTATTTTATTGTTTAAAGTATTACATTGTTGTGGCAAAATGCATGGCAGAATGATCAGCCAGCACTCTGAGGGAGGAAAGTTTAACCTTTATTTCACAGATCTGCTAGTTCAGGGGAATTCCGGTTCCAATGCCTGAACTGAACTCATGAGCAGGCTCTGACCTATATATCTCCTCCTGTGGTGAGCCGCTGAGGGTCCCTGCAGCTCCACCAAAGTCAGTCTTGGTGGGCCCCGAGGGCATGCTCCACAACTCCCCCCAAGTCAGTCAGAGTGGGGAAGTAAGACTAGTTTTAACCAGATACTGAATTAGGTTGCAAGCCGCTCCCCTCCATTGTCTGTGTCCATTGGTTATGCTAATATGCATATATACATGTCTTTATGGTGATCTCTAACCTCCCTCCCCTGCCTTCTCTCTGAGGTTGAACAGTCTGTTCTGTGCTACCTTGTCTCTGGATCTATTTTTATTCATCAGTTTATATTGATCATTATATCCCACATATGAATGAGATCATGTGATATTTATCTTTCTCTGACTGATTTATTTCACTTAGCATAATGCTCTCCACTTCCATGCATAATGTTGCAAA
Source organism: Murina feae (assembly GCA_004026665.1). Lineage (NCBI taxonomy): Eukaryota > Metazoa > Chordata > Mammalia > Chiroptera > Vespertilionidae > Murina > Murina feae. Next base: position 8,074 of record PVJC01030846.1, read on the forward strand.
TGGTAAAACATCCTTCTTTTTTATAGCAGCATAGTCTTCCATTGTGTAGCTGTACCACAGTTTTTTAATCCACTCATCTGCTGATGGGCACTTAGGCTATTTCCAAATCTTAGCTATTGTAAATTGTGCTGCTATGAACGTAGGGATGCATATATCCTTTCTGATTGGTGTTTCTGGTTTCATGGGATATATTCCTAGAAGTAAGATACTGGGTCAAATGGGAATTCCATTTTTAACTGTTTGAGGAAATGAGGAGCTCAGTACTCTTTAAGGTTTCATAGTTTTTAAGGTATCTTGAGGCCAAAATGTTTAAGAACTGCAGTATTAGTGGAAAGTGCCATGTTTTCTATGAGAGGAAAACCATACTTGACTAATTTGTTGGAGATCTTTGAGTAAATCTTTGTATATTTAAGTATGTGGACTTTGAACAACTTTTAAAAAGCCTTAAAGTTTGCCTAACACACACACGCATGCATGCACGTGCACGCACACACACACAGAAAGATTAAATGAAATGAGTTGTTAGAGAATTTATATGGAAGTAGAAAATGAAGAAAATTTTTTTGGTTGACTAAGTATGATCAATTAGTCTGATTTACATGTTGAAAAGATGATTTGGAAGAATTACGGTCAAGTGGAAAGATCACTTGAACTAGGAGTGAGAAGATCTGTTTTGTGTTCTGTTTCTGGCTCCTTGATTCAGTAAAGGCTTTTGAGTAAATAAGCTTTTCAGTGTTTTGAATTTGCATTTTTTCAAATGAAGAATTAGATTAAATAAATGCTACCCTACTTTTTCTTTTACTCATTCAACAAATATTTATTAATTACTTAGGGTGTACTAGGCTCTATTCTAAGTTATTATGGAAATAGTGATAAAATATGCAATGCTCCTGCCTCATGAAGCTAACAATTTAATGAGAGAGGAAGGGGTGAACAAGTAAATAAATATATAAATAGTAGAGTCCCAGTGCACGGAATTTGTGCATGGGTAGGGTCCCTAGGCCTGGATGGTGATCAGGGCCGATTGGGGCCTTCCTTACCCCGGCTGCCGGCCAGGGCCTTCCTTCGTTCTGCGCCATCCCCTGGTGGTTAGCACACGTCATAGGGAGTGGTCAAACTCCAGGTCGGTCGAACTCCTGAAGGGACAATTTGCATATTAGCCATTTATTATATAGGATTTATAACTTGTGATAAATACTAGGAAGGAATAGTATGAAATGAAAAAAGAAAATGCTACAGACCTACTTACATAGGACTAACAGGGAAGGCTTCTCAAAGACTAGATGTATGAGGAGCAGCAGAGGGAATAGCTTTTAGCAAGGAGAATGGTGTGTGCAAAGGCCCTGAGGTGTGTGCCTAAAGTGTGATAGATATGAGAAATGCTAGGACAAAATGAGGTTGGAGAAGTCAACAAGGTCTTGGTCATGCAGAGCCTTATAGGCCATGGAAAGAAACTTGCATTTTAGATATGGGAAGGGTTCAAATGTATTCAAACTGAGAGAACCAACCATAAGGGATTATTTGGCCAGACTAGCATGTTAGTGACTACAGCTTAAATTCATTACAATCATTGGTTGTAATGGTAAGCAAGCACCATTTCTCACTATACCTGGTCAGTGTTCCAGGGACAGACTAATGATTTAGGGAGTGATTTTAGTTTAGTGTTAAAATCCTTGGGTTCTTACTAAATTTTTAATTATGTTTATTTATTTACTCAACAAATAATGTATGAAATTACTAAGTTCATTCCATATTTTCCTACTAATTACATCTCTTTATTTTAGTGCACTTCTTTTTAACGAAGTAAAATATATTACTACCCTGGAAGACCTTCAGAATATAGAAAATACTCTGAAAGGAAAAGTAGACATTGCATTTTCATATGTAAGAGCCATTGGAACACCAGGTATTTATTATTAACTTTTACTTTAATCTTTGCTGTGCATCTGTACTTGTGTGAGTATATTGAAGAACTTAAAGAGTATTTTGACCACAATCTTAATATTTTAAAATAAATTTAAAGTATCTTTATTCTTATGTTTTCTGTTTTTAATCAGGCAGCATAGTGTAGTGGTTGAATAAGAACTCTGGAGCCAGACTGCCTAGGTTAGACCCCCTGTTCCATCAATTACTTATAGTATGACCTTGGTCAATTTACTTAATCTGTTTTCTAATTGCTAAGATGGTGAAAAATTTGTGCTCATCTCTTAGTATTATTGTGAGGACTAAATAAGTTTGAATAATTAAAAGAGTTTCTGGCATGTGATAGGTGTTCTGTGTTAGCTGTTACTATTTTTATTTCCTTACAATCCTCATGGTACCTGGTGTAGTAGTTTATAGTATTCAGTAAATGTTGACTGGCTTTTAAAAAAATGTTTTGGTATTTGCTGTTTATGATATACTTTTCTTGATTTTTCAAAGACCTCACTTTGACAATCAAGTTGTTAGCACAGAATAGGCAGAATATTTTATTTAACCTGGATTGTGTTTTAGCCCGATGGGCAGGGGAGTGACTATAAAAACTAACCATGGAATTGAAGCAGGGTTATAAGGCAAGAGAGGACCTGAGGAGGGTGGGGGGTGGCTGACAGTGAAAAGTGGTAATATTGTAGGTCCTGGAGGGTTAGAGTTATGTGCTAGATGAGTGACCTAGTCAGATGGAGGTATAGGGGTGGGAGGTAGGGGGAGTGAGGATGATAGACATTGAGATTATGGAGGAATTTGCAGTAATTCCTAATTAAAGGTCTGCAGTGGGACCGTAACAGTGAGTGGTTAAGATAGGGTTGAAGAAAGATCATTGGAGTCTATGGAGAAGGCCAAACATTTTGAATGGATCATCTAGGGGGATAAGGAACTCACCAAGGATTATGACAGGAGTAATATTGGAGAAAATGACAGTGTGATGAGGGGGAGTGACACTGGCTGGGGTGGTAGTTGACACTAACAAGGCAGAGTGATGAGTGGAATAATCTGATGAAATGCAATATAAATGGTAGAAAGTTGAGTGGTCAATGGGAAAGTAACTGCCTGGAAATGACAGTAAGGAGAAAAGAAAAAAAATATGCAAAAGAGGAAGTCTTTAGAGAAGCAGTTTAAGAAAATTTCCCAGAACTGAAGGATCAGGCTTTCAAATAGAAAGAAGCCCATTGAATCCCAGCATAGTAGATGAATGTAGAGCCACATCAAAGCATCTCATCTTAAAATTTCAGAATATGGGAACAAAAATTATTCTCAAATTTTCCAGAAAGAAAAAAGTTTGCAGTTAAAGGGTCAAGAATCAGAATGGCATTGGACTTCTCAGTTGCAGCCCCGTAAAATGAGGAAAATGGAATAATGCTTTCAGAATTCTCAGAAGTAACTTAAACCTCGAATTTTATTAGCAGACAACTGTAGTTATGAAAGTAGAATAAAGATACTTTCATAAATGCAAACTCACAAGATATTTGTATTCCATATATCCTCTTATGGGAAGTGCTAGGGAATGGGAGCAAGAGGGCAAATCAGTCAAGAAGATATGGGTAACAAGCCAATTGACCTCATACAAGAGCGAGAATAAGAGGTCTCCAGGGTGATGATGAAGTGAGTTCTCAGGAAATTTGCACAGGAGGTCAAGTAGCAGCAGTCCATATCGGACATTTCTGCAGAAAAGTCTCTGAGAAGAGACTTTTAGAGGGAATAGTTAGTATGACTAATATATTTAAAGTATTAAGAGGGTTAGACAACTGTGCAAAAGTTTAGGAATAAATTAGTAAGGAATAGATACAAAAATAAAAAAAGAATGGTATAACTGTAGTGAAAAAAATTACTTAAAAATGCTCGTTTTGTACTGTATGGCACATTTGTAAGTAGTAATTATTGACTCATAATGTAAATATTGACTGATTTAATAAAAATTAGAACAATATTGGGAAAATTGAAGGGATAGAAATATGTACATTTGTAGAGTGAGATTTTGGAGAAGACAGCTAATTTATCATTTTCCACAGTGGGAAGTTAGTAGATAATACTAACACTTAGAAAAATTAGGAAATAAAAGTATAAGAATGTAATTTAGAGACTTGGTGGTAAATACCCAAAGAAACAATAGAAGAATTGAAACTAATTGTCCCTTGGAAAGAAATTGGAAATGGGGTAATAGGTGAACTTATTTTTTCTTAATGTGTAGAATGACTTATCTCTTTAAACTATATTTAAGAACAAGTTTCATTAAAGAAAACTAAGCGAGAAACAACACACAGACATATACATATATAAAATACTATATAATAAAAGGGTAATATGCAATTGACCCTAACAGCAGAACCACTGGGAATGACTGGTCACTATGACACACACTGACCACCAGGGGGCAGACGCTCAATGCAGGAGCTGCCCCCTGGTGGTCAGTGTGCTCCCATAGGGGGAGCTCTGCTCACCCACAAGCCAGGCTGACAGCTGCCAACACAGTGGTGGTGGCAGGATCCCCACCCGCCTCCTCAGCACTGCTAAGGATGTCCGACTGCAGCTTAAGCCTGCTCCCCGCTGGCAAGTGGACATCCCCTGAGGGCTCCCAGGCTGCCAGAGGGATGTCTGACTGCCAGCTTAGGCCTTATCCCCCCAGGGAGTGGGCCTAAGCCAGCAAGTGGACATCCCCTGAGGGGTCCCAGATTGCCAGAGGGCACAGACTGGGCTGAGGGACCCCGCCAAGTGCACAAATTTTTGTGCACCAGGCCTCTGCTATAACATGAAAAAGTTGTATGGTAGATTCATATATTCTCCCCTGTGCTAGGAAGAAGCTATCACAGATTTTTCATATGTTATATTCTCAAGTATAACTTATTTTATACTCCTCCTTAATTCTCTTACCTTGAATGGAATGACTTTTCATAACTTCTTTAACCACTTGCATTTCCCAGTTGAGATCCCTACAAAGGATTTTTCTTTATTTTTTTATTGCTTAAAGTATTACAAGTGATAGATAGGTCTCCATTTTTTACCCTTGCCTTTCCCGCCTCCTCCCCTACCCCCCAGTTTCTTGTGTCCATTGATTATGCTCACATGCATGCATGCAAGTCTTTCAGTTGATCTCTTAATTCCCCCCCAACCCTCCCAGCCTTCCAGCTGTAGGATGACAGTCTGTTCAAAGCTGCTCTGTCTCTGTATTTGTTTATGTTTATCAATTTATAATGGTCTTTAATATCCATAAATAAGTGAGATCATGTGGTATTTTTCTTTCATTGACTGGCTTATTTCACTTAGCATAATGCTCTCCAGTTCCATCCATGCTGCTGCAAATGGTAAGAATTCCTTCTCTTTTACAGCAGCATAGTATTCCATTGTGTAGATGTACCACAGTTTTCTAATCCATTCATCTGCTGATGAGCACTTAGGCTGTTTCCAAATCTTAGCTATGGTGAATTGTGCTGCTATGAACATAGGGGTGCATATATCCTGATTGGTGTTTCTGGTTTCTTGGGATATATTCCCAGGAGTGGGATCACAGGGTCAAATGGGAGTTCCATTTTTAATTTTTTGAGGAAACTCCAAACTGTCTTCCATAGTGGCTGCACCAGTCTGCATTCCCACCAGCAGTGCAGGAGGGTTCCTTTTTCTCCACATCCTGCCAGCACTTGTCATTTGTTGATTTGTTGATGATAGCCATTCTGGCAGGTGTGAGATGATACCACATTGTTGTTTTGATTTGCATTTCTCGTATAATTAGTGACTTTGAGCATGTTTTCATATGTCGTTCTGCCTTCTGTATGTCTTCTTTTGAAAAGTGTAAATATAATAGAGCACAAAAGTGTCTAGGGCACTGTAGAGACTAGAAGTTTATGTAGAGCCACACAAACTAACTCTTCTTCTCTCTTATCTCTTCTTCAGAGCACAGGGCAGTCATGGAAGCTGCTTTTGTGTATGGGAACACATACCAATTTGTCTTAACTACAGAAATTGCCCTTTTGGAAAGTATTGGGTATGTATAAGAGATGTATGTCAACAATTTTAAGTTTACTTATTTCACATTATTTATCATTTCCATTACGCTCTCACGGTGTGGACTTAGAATCTAAGAGGAATTGTAAGCAGATGTGAATATATAAATGAAACCTGAAATCTCCTTCATTACAGTCATCTGTACTACTGTCTGGATTAATTTAAATATGCAGAAGTGATGTTAGACTAAGGTGAATGAAAACAATATGGATAAAGCTATGAGATGTGATCCTGTGAGTGATTAAGTATATTGTAGGAATAGATTTCCCACAGTGATGAGATAGGAGATAACAGACAGCTTTCATAATTAAGCTCCAGCAAGTATTTCTGAGAATTCTGTAAGTTATTTTGTCATAATCTTTTTTGAATGGAATATTTTACATGTTTGTTTGTTTGTTTATTTATTTATTTATTTATTGCCTATTTCCTAGATTACAATTTTAGATAGAGAACTTCTTTTGATGTTGTCTGGGCAAATGTAGGGTTAACATTTTTCTTTACAAAGAATAACCAGTGCATTTTAAAGACTTTAAATTTGGCTTTAAAATGCTCTTCAGGAAAGCCAATCCAAAGCAAGGCCAAACGGTGACTGTGTGACCTTTTTATACCATGCAAATTTTTGAGTCCTTTTGCTGACCTTTCAGAAAATAGTGATTATTTTATAATAATCACACAAAAGTAATTAAATCCCATTTTACAACTCTGTGAATTTAGAGGTTAGTACATAGAAAACTGATGAAGTTAAATGATTTGGGGAAAGGGGAATGGGTTGGCAGAAAATAATGTTTCTACAAAGTGGAAGTTATATTTTTTTGTGCTTTTTTGTTGTTGTTAATCCTTGCTTGAGGAGATTCTATTTCTCTTTCAGAGAGAGCGGAAGGGAGGGGAGGGAGGGAGGGAGGGAGGGAGGGAGGAAGGGAGAGAGAGAGAGAGAGAGAGAGAGAGAGAGAGAGAGAGAGAGAGAGAGAGAAACCTGGATGTGAGAGAGACAACATTTACTGGTTGCCTTCCACCAGGGCTGGGGATGGAACCTGCAGTCGAAGTATGTTCTCTTGACTGGGAATGGAACCCATGACCCTTCAGTGCTTGGGCCAACGCTCCAATCCAGGCATCCTCAAACTACAGCCTGCGGGCCACATGCAGCCTACGAGGACATTTATCCGGCCCGCTGGGTGTTTTTGACACTGCTGCCTGTGCCCCTGTTTAAAAAGTTTGAGAACCCCTGCTAGTAATCACTGAGCCACTGACCAGGGCAGAAGTTAAATTTTTATTGCTCTGAATGGCAGCCAGCATTCCTTTTTTTAAGTCTCTTCTTAATCATTCTGCTGGTTCCCTCATTAATGAGTTAAATAAAACTTTGATGCATGTTTACTGTTGTATAAGAATTAAGGTTTTTAACAATTTGAGAGTTATACTGACAGTACCATAAAGCGTTATTGTAAGTAGTCACTGAATCGCGAGATACAATAAGCTGTTGTTTAGCCAGCTACTTTGCTACTCCCAACTGCCAATTTCCCATCCTGGAGTAGGGGAAGCCTTGTTATTCTCCACCCCATGGTGATTCTATGGTAGCACCATAGTTTCTCTTAGGGTTAGTTGTTTGTACTTTCTCTTGTGTTACCAGCTTGTTTTCCAGACAATGAATGATTGCCATGTAAAGTGACACACATGAAATACAAGCGGTGGTTATTTACCGAGAGTCTATATATAAGTCCTATCATTTACTTTACAAATCCTGTTCAGCAAGATTTACTACATATATTTTTTATTCTGATCTATGACTAAACACAGTAATGTTCTGGAAGAGTACTTTCTCTTCTCCACTTTTAAAATGGGAATTAAAAAATGTACAGTTATCCTCTTTTTTATGTATATGTTGTATTGGAGATACTTGAATTCTCATTTGTTCATGGATGACAAGATAGTGAGGTGTCATACCTGGACCTGCTGTGACAGGGAAGGACTGTGGATAGAATACAGTAGTCCTGTGACACCACCTCTGGGTGAAGTAGTTGCCTATAACTTTGAATTGTCTCCTAATGGGGTAGAGGTGAATGCCTTTTCTTCTTCCATGTGTTTATTCTTTCATTTAAAAAATATGTATTGAATACCAGCTATGTGTTAGGCATTATTCCGGTTGCTGAGGCTATAACAGTGGATAAGAGTACAAAATCTAATCTAATAAAAGACTAATATGCAAATTGATCCTCACTTTGTTACACCCACAAGCCATGCCCACAACCCACGCCCACCAACCAATCAGGTGCAAATATGCAAATTAACTGAACTAAGATGGCAGCAGCCACAAGAGCTGGAGTTGCCCCAGGCAATGGAGAAAGCCAGGACCCTGCAGGCCCTGAGCTCTACTCAAGGCTACAAAGTTTCAATTATAGAAGATAAACAAACCCCAGATACCTGTTTCCAGCCAGGCACCCAGTAGGACCCCAAACCCTAAAGGGGCTGTGGGCAGCCTGAAATGGCCCTCAGACCCTCATTCAGGATGGCCACTCCCCCATGGGGTGACGGTTTTCACTGGGGGGCTTGGCAAGCCTGCAAAAGCCATCAGCCCCTCAGCCAGGCTGGGCAGTCATGCCAGCAGGTGGACATCCCCCTAGGGATCCCAGACTGCGAGAGGGCACAGGCCAGGCTGAGGGACCCCCGCAAGTGCACACATTTTTGTGCACTGGGCCTCTAGTTGTTATATAATGTTGGATGTTAGTATGCTTGAAATTAAGTGTTGGTTAAGAAGAGTGTACATTGACAGGTAATAAAAGAGGTTGTGTGCCATGGAGACACTAGTACTTCCTGCTACCTCCCTATATTCCCTTCTTAAAGAATCTGTGTATAGGCCAAGAAGGGTGTTACCCTCACCCCATACATATCACATTCAGTTAAATCAGAGGCCGCTACCTGACCTAGGGCCAACCAATTCATTCGTTTACCTGAGCAAATGCCATCCCCTCTCCCAGAAACTTAGAATTGGGCATAGAAAAACAATTATACAATCCTGTTGCTCTCTTGCTCACAGGATTGTTTTGCCTATATAGAAGTAAAGCTGAGAGCATTGTCTTTATACAGAGTTGGAAGTTGAAGAGTATTAATGGCAAAATGAAGGTCTTGCAGAACTCTTGCTGTTCGGATCTCTATATTTACTCCCTGATCTAATTACTTTAATTTTCCTTGTATTCTCTGAGATACTCTTCTAAACTTCCAATAAATGTTTCTCCCCCATCTCCCTTTTTGGTTTCTGTTATCTGTCACCAAATAATCCATGATTAAGTAACTTTCCAGCATTATTATTTTAGAGGTATGATATGAATTCTAGGCTCAGCTAGGTCCTGCTCTGAATACTTTTCTTTCAATGTGTGACAATTTAGGGTCCTCCTCAAAAAGTTATGTACTTTGTGCCTTAGCTATACTGTTTCTTTTGTCAGAAATACCCATTTACTTTATCTTCTTGGAGAGGTCTTTTTCTCCCTTGCAGTTTTTAATCTCTATGATGACTTTCCTGAACCCTTTTTCTGTCCTCCCCAACTTGAGGAAGAATTAAATATTTCTTTGATTTCCATAGCACTTTGTATATTATAGCACTTATAACCTACATTTTAATTGTTTTACTAAATATATTTCCTTTAGTGTAAGCCTCTCATGAATTTGAATTGTCTTAATCATCTTAATCTTGTATTGTAGCATAGGGCCCGATATACAGTACGTATTAAGAAAAACTAATCATTTTTTAAAATCATTGAATCTATTAGAGATGCTTTAAAATTGAAATCAGTGAACCTTGGAAATCAGTTTATGCATATAGCAAGAAATAAAACAACATTTTAAAAATTAAAAAATTTGCAATATTTTGCCAAACTCTACTAATGCCATATGAAGACTTCTAAAAATGCTATTTTAATTTTGGCAAATCTTACTTTCCCACTATAAGTTTATCTTTGGATTCTCATATTGAAGGGAATGCCAAAACTCAAATTATAAGCCATATTTGCTGAGCTTTATAATATTTCAGATACAACCTTACAAACTCCCACGAAGTGTCACATTGTTTCTATCTTAAGGCATGTGTTGGCTGAAGTTTATTCAAAACAGATTTGGGTTTAAATTAAACCTAGAAAATTTGTGTTTGAAAGCTTTATTTAACATATCTCTAGAAAGGAAACACTATTTGAAGATAATTTTATTGTCCTCAAGGTGACAGCCTTTTATTTTAAAAAAATGTTATGTTGACCTACCTATAACCCAGTTTAGAAGCTACCATGAAAGAATTCAGGAAAATAATAGCTTCATATGGTTTGTTAAAAATGTTACAGTTAATTTTCTTTAATATTCTGTATCTTTAGCTTAGGTCCATTTTATTTTAAAGTTATACCCTTTTAGGCTTTTACTAAAACATTCATTCAAAAGCATGAGACTTAAAGAGATGTGTGAAGTCTTTCTGGATGGTAAAAGGATCATACATCGAACTTCAAGTGAGTCTGTCCCTGATTTTTAATTTACAGAATGGAGGATATAAAATATGCACATCTCTACTTTTTTCATTGTAAAGCTGTCTTGGACTTGACCCAACAATGTAGAAGAACACTAATGGGACAGCCATTGACTACACTGGACATTTATCGATTTATTAAGTCAGTGGAAGCACCTCTGCTGGTATGTGTCTTATTTTAATGTATTTGGATAATTCATACATTAAATTTATTGCTTTGATTCACAGATATGCATTTGACTTAGATGAGCTATATCTTTTCCCCCTTCCTTGAACATATGTCTTGAATTTAGGGGAACTTAGGAATATTTCCTTATTAAAGGTAGAAGAGATGATACATTGTTTATAAAATGAATATTTCATGCCTTGAAGTATTGTATTGAAACTGAAATAGAGCCTTGTGTAATGGAATTATTCTGTGGTAGTTATAATGCACTGTGACCACGCTGAGATCACAAAGACCACATCATGGTCAAGAAAAGATCTCTTGTGAATATTTTGATCACTACTTTAAAATATTGGCAGTATAGCATTTCTGGTGTTTCTGTTTTCTTAATATTAGCCTGGAAGAATTTTGTGGAGACTCAGTAGATGTTGGTGATCAGCAGACTTTTCTCTGAAAGTTCAAAGGGTTGTCCTGAGCACGTGTAAAACCTTCAGTAAGCCTTTTCACTCAGCGTGTCCTTTTTATATAAAAATGGTGCAAGTGTATTATAAGTAAATCAAACAGTGCAGCAAAGTGTAAAGAAAAAAATTTTTAAAGCCACCTACTCCCATCATTCAGAAATAAGCTGTTAGGTAACTATCACACCAGTCATAAAGACAGTCACAAATAGAGGGATGAATGGATTAATGGATATATCATATTGCATATGGTTTTTTATTGAAAGAAGTATTTAATCTTACTTGAATTTAATAGGAAGAAAAAGAAACTGGTATAAAACGAGGGATTATGGAACTTCAAAAAATATATATGTTTTTAGTGATTTTAAGAAAGAGAAGAAGAGGGAGGGGGAGAGAGAAACATCTATTGGCTGCCTCCTGCATGCCCTTTAATGGTGATTGAGTCCACAACCCCAGCATGTGCCCTGACCAAAATTGAAATGGCAACCTTTTGGTACATGGGTTGATGATCAACTGAGCCACTGGCCAGGGCAGGATTATAGAACTTTTGATAAACCATTTCTTCATCATTAGAGGGCTCTTAGGAAATATTGTCCTAAGTGTTGAAAATGATTGTGAAAATCATTAGGAAATTAAATCATTTTAAAAAACAACAATTATGTTTTCATTTAAGATAGTATTGATTCCCCCCTTGCTGTGAAAGATGAGAAAATTAATTTCAGACATTTATTTTTATCCCAGCTCCCCTTACCCTGCTGATTATTGTCAATTTTGTATTATTTTTACATTATTAAGATTTATAGTATTTGTTATGTTCTGTAACCATAGTTCCCACTTTTTAAAAAGCATTGCTTCTACATTTAAATAGATTCCGAGCTCACCAGTCCCAATTTTACTGGCCTCATTCCTGAGTTCTTCAAGTCAGTTTTGTTTAGTTTGATTTTGGCTTAAGACAATGTTTTTTAAAAAGCAGTGCATAAGTCTTTCCTTTCTCTTCACACAGAGGAAGAGCATTTATCTTATTTCCAAGGGGAGAATACTCTCTGAATTGGTTTTGATCTCCCATTTCAGCATAGAGCCCAAAAGGAAGATATCAGTTCACTGTACAGTTCTTCACTATTTCTCTCCAGACTCATTTTCTTTTCTTCCAATATTGAGATATTAAGAATTCTGTCTACAGAGCAGTACTGTTTTTGCCATTGGGGGCAGGATTAGGACTCATCCCAAGCTTTATTAAAATCTGTTTCTTCTTTGGCTACAGCATTCTGACTTGAAGTTGTGCCCTTTTTTAAAAAAAAAATCTGTATTGTTCAGATTATTACAGTTGCTCCTCTTCCCCCCCCCATAGCTCCCCTCCTCCCAGTTCCTACCCCACCCTCTGTCCTTACCCCCCCCACCACTGTTCTCATCCGTAGGTGTACGATTTTTGTCCAGTCTCTTCCTGCACCCCCAACACCGTTCCCCCCCCAAAAAATTGTCAGTCTACTCCCTTTCTATGCCTCTGATTCTGTTCTGTTCACCAGTTTATTCTGTTCATCAGATTTTTTATTCACTTGATTTTTAGATTCACTTGTTAATAGATAGGTATTTGTTGTTCATAATTTTTATCTTTACTTTTTCTTCTTCCTCTTCTCAAAGGATACCTTTCAGCATTTCATATAATACTGGTTGGGTGGTGATGAACTCCTTTAGCTTTTTTTTGTCTGTGAAGCTCTTTATCCGACCCTCAATTCTGAATGATAGCTTTGCTGGGTAAAGTAATCTTGGCTGTAGGTTCTTGCTA